>JADNYV010000633.1:0-19385 GCA_015501055.1 Mucidula mucida | reverse complement strand
TGCACTGTATTACCTATGTTACACTGTATCGATAGAATGTACACGTCCTAATAAGTATAGCCGAATGTTATGAAACAACTTAAACAACAGTATCCACTATTGAAAAATCCGCAGAAAAGACATTTGGTGTCCGTTCGAATGGAACGTCCTGGATCTCCGCCAACAGAAGGTTTTATACCTTCGTTGATGGCGAGACAAGGACCGCGCCTATACTGTCCGTAATCCTCGCTTCCCAGTCGACATCCTGCGCGATGCTCACCAGCATAACCGACCTTGCTTCCTTGTGGTTATGAGTATTTCGCAATGACCGCAGACCAGCCTTGAAGTGCGATCCAGCATCGGGATGATCTTCTCGGGTATGTCCCCGACAAGAGTCGAGAACTGCCACAGCTCTTCCTTTCCAGTCCATTCAGGCGCTTCTGCGACACTCGTCCATCTTCCAAGAACATTGGCAAAAATGCGCAGGATACACATATTATGTGACAATTCCGGACGTACCGCCAGTCTCTCAGGCGACAACCTGCGTTTCACTTGTCCAGATTGCGAAGACTAGCATCGAGAACGAACAACATAAGACTCTAAAGATGTTCAGCATATTGACTGAGCTGTTAATCGGTGCTTTGACTATCTGTACCGGAAATTGACGACCCTTGACGCGACGAAGCTTGACGATGAAAACCTACGCGCTGTTGCTGTTCCTGCAGAACAGACAACATGATTATCCACTATCATCGATCGCAGACTCTACAAAATGCGCCTATTCGACCGTTTAGTAAACACAGGACAAGTGTCCAGCGTCATCTCTGGTTGGACGGTTGGACGGTGCGAAACGCAACCGGTAAATGAACTGTCTGTCTGTATATTCTTGACCATCACTTCTTTGGACTCAGTTTCAGACGATATAGGAATATACGGAACTCGTCTCCACCAATGACTTGATCTCATCGAGGAACTCGCTCCTAGTGATGTTTTCCACTCAAAACCAGCAACTGGCGCGCTCGCATATTCGGGACCGCCTGTCAATACCCATGCAGCGATACCTACGTATCCTGTCCCTCATTGCGCTTCATGACTAATATTATCTTTACACCGTTGACCTTGAATCCATCCAAACGTTCGCAGACACTATAGTACATAAGTTTACTTTAGAGTCAAGCCGACAGCTTTGGCCTCCGCGAAGTTCTGCAAAGCTGGGGTCGAGACACAGCTGCATGCTTTGTTGTACAGGTAATTTGTCTGTCTTCCTGTATACAGCACGATACTGACGCGAATACGCAGAACATCTCAATCTGCCGCATTCGCAACAAGTCGGATCTGGGCTGGATACGCAGTCAATGCTACTGCGGTCAAGCCGCCTATAACGAATGCTTTGGGATGTCTTGAGGACGGCAACTCCTCGCGTCATCTAAGCGCCACAGCGAAACAGGGCCAGTATATGGCTATCAGCGAAGTTTTGCCAGCCTTTTAAACATTATTATTTGTTTTGTGATGGTTCCAGGTCTGTCTTTTCGTAGCTTTCGTACACTTAGTGTTTTGGCAGCTCCGGTCTCACTTCGTGGCCGGTCAACGCGTGGCGCTTGACTTGATGCGTAGCCAATGGTATATATGTGTCACTAACTTTCGGTCCGATCTACCTTGCTTGAGGGATTATGCGAATAGGTCTTCGAGTCAGTTTGCTGTCGTGTTGCAGCCAACTTAAGTCCTCTGTATTTGAATGTACCGTCGGCTGCAATATACAACAGAGAATACTTTAGGAAAATTAGATCTCAATGATTCAAGTTCCACTCATCAAAGTACACTGAGTAACTACAAGCTGTCGGACCATTGACCAGTCACAAGGAACGCGAGACGCAACCAGTCACAGCGCATTACGCAGTTAGTTTGTCTATCATCCTCCTCAGTGTCCGTACTAATGCGCACCGAAGCGAGGTCTACATATCAAAACGCAACAGCTTAATAGTTATTGGAACCTTCGGCATGCGCATATGCGACCACTGCTTCACAAAGTCCTCTGGCAAGCGAGCCCAACGATCATGCTCCTCGTAAGGCCGACTGGTGCGCATCATACTTCGGGGATAACTCTGTAATTGCTCCTGGTCGAGTTGAGGATACAGATCATCGAAGAACTGCAAGGCTTGAGCAGCAGTCAACCGTGACTCTACATTCCAGTGAATCATGCTGTCAAAAAGAGGCGCTAGCATGGGCACTAGCGGTGTAAGATGCTCCAGGATTGTCAAATTGGTGCAACAGACAAACTTCCGGATTCGACTTACTTGAAACCGAAAACATAAAAACTCCCCCAAACAGCCTACGTCGTAGGCAAAAGGATTATATTCGTACTCCCTTGCCAGACGTCAGGAATGGGAGTGTCGTGTCCAACTACACTCTCCTTGTAGGGCCGACGACAAGACTCAATGTGAAGTTTCGGGTGGAAGCAGAAGGGAAAAATCGAAATCGAACAGCGCATACTTCATCCGTTCTTCCCGTCGCATCCGCTGTCGTATACAGTATTTTGACGTTTCCTCTGTGAGCTGTACGTGATTGACAAGCATGTTGTATGTATCAACGTCCTGTTCAAAACGACTGTCAGCCGCGTGTAATCGAGAGCTACAGAAATTCTCACTCGGTGTACAATCTTAAAGCTATGGACATGGCTCAAGCCTTCGATTAAGCAACGTATGAGTGTGAGAATTTCTTGCATGCTTTCGAACCACGGTGACCCGACGGTGTCACCCCACTTGTAGAGTATGAATCAGTATGTTGCAAAAACACCAGCTGCGAAAGTGAATGTACCGTGGCATAACGGCAAGCCAATGACCCCCAAATGGTAGCATGTCAAGAATTGGGAGAATTCCGGGTATCATGCGCTCGTCGCGGAGCTTCTGGGCATCAAAGAGGAGGTGTAGGATCCGCGACTCTTCGCTGCCAGAACGAACAAGTTTTATAGCCACATGTCGCTCTTCTTTGTCTTGTGCGAACACTACCCGCCCCTACGCTGAATTAGATATCGTATACTTTGGGCCCACGTCACGTACCATGGATGAAGCTTCGAAAGGTCTGTAATGATAGCGTTCACAGCTCTCAGCGAGGTCAAGGGGAAGATCATCGTGAAGCGCGAACGGTAAATCATCATCTGTAGGAACATTCGGTGTGGCAGGAAAGCAGTAACAGCCCCAAATGTTGTCCTTGTCGTATGGTTCGAATTTGAAGAGTACGTATCCACGTTTTAAGAGCCACGGACGCGCTATTTCATCCCAGAATCTGAGGCGCCTGGGGAGGTCGAATTCAACTGTACCTGGGCGCACAACAAATTCATTGAGGGAGAAATCAATCTGAAGACGAGTGAATTTCGGCAGGCCGAGGCTCATGGACCACCTACAACTACGTCTTCCGTGAACATTGTAGGTCATTGACTCTGAAGCTCGTCGACGTGATACTCGTTTTTTGGTGGTAATGTTCGAAGTGAATGCATTTTCTCACGGCGACGGGAGTCAACGTTATTGATCACATGATACCTGCCTATTCTTGGTTCCGAAGCACACTGCTCAATGGGATAGCTCAACTACTTCGATGAGTATCATTCACTCAATACTTTCTACATCTGATTGACTGTAATTGTGACAGATTACAGCTTGGGAAGCAGATTCAGAGTCTCCGATCATGGAGTATAACTCGGAGCATCCCTACCTCTGGAGCTCTCTGTGACCTCTACTTAACGAGCAGTGCCTATACTAATTGTCCCGATTGATAAATTACTCGATAAGAACCTTGACAACTCACGACATTTGATTCAGGCATCAAACGCCACCTATCAGTTCCGGCATAGTGGCTGTTGAAGATCAGCGCCCAGCGACAAGTCATTCTTAAAAGATCTGGATGCAGCCTGTCTAACATTACGAGCCAAGATACCGACGCAGATCGTACGCCTGTTAAAGGTATGTTCAAGGCTTCACTCTTCCTACAGCTTTTATGACTGACTCAAGTTTTCGACCTATATTACCCTTTTCTCCCCTCTATGGCACCTTAAAACACTTACAGTTACTTGGTACGCGGTCAACTACATCGGCCACTAGTAGAACACGGGGACCTGGATATTGAAAGAAAACAATAGCAAAAATTCAATGATCGTACTACCTGGGCGCACGACAAATTTATCGGGGAAGAAGTCAATCAGAAGACGAGTGACTATTGCTAAGAGATGACGATTGATGTTTTTCTGCATCTATTGCGGACACTACGACTTCATATGCGGAAGCGGCCGCCGGCAGTAGCTTCCACCTCAGTCTACCACAGTGACGGGGATGAACCTATCGTCTGGCAGCTACCTCGTTTCCACTAGTTGTAGATATTGCAGAGAGTACAATAATATTTCAGAGTGTGCGGAGTATCCTACTCTTCGCGGCTTCCTGAGAAACGACCGGATATATCGTGCGAAGGACCTGAACAACTGACAGTTTTTCCCTCGTTTGATCCAACATCGAATGCCACCTATTATGCGTGACACACAATTCCGGCATACTGACTTAGTGCTTGCTCTTTGGGGAACAAGAAGTACGTATACGGCAGTACTCTCAGATTTCACGCCGAGATGCCGACGCAAATCGCGCCTGTTTAGAATATTTTCATGCCCAAGGCTTACTCTTCCTCCTCCAGTGAGTCTTTCTAGCTACCAATTTTTGTTATAGCAGCTCTCCGATGTCTTGATCACTGGGTTAGCCTCTCGGAGTCAGCTGGTGCCCCTCAAAGCACCTACGGTGGCGTCCTTCCAGTCAATAACAAGGTCACTACATCGGCTAGAACGCGGAGACCTGGAATGATTGCGCACGTCCGTGACCTCAGGAAGCACTTCATGTAGGTCCCAGAACCCTGTTTCCTCAGCATATTGGGGTCCCCATCTAAAACAGACAAGCCTTCGTTAGGCGCCTTGCAGCATCTTCACATGCCTGATGCATCTTCATACAGCTGTACTTCGAACCACACACCGTTCTCACGATGTCTAGTCGAGTCAGTATTTTGTCTCAAGATAGAAAGCTGTAAGCCACGGAGTCTCCGTTTTTTTTATCGAAGCACGGCAGGCGGTGTGGTAGCCATCTTCTTCGTGCCGTTGTTTGTCTTGATTCTTGATCCATCGCTAAGATAACGCGCCCTCAATTTGACTCTTAAATAGTGGATAGGCCAATCCTTACCGTGAACCAAGTCCCTCTCCTCTGCGTACACCATCATGACTACCGCTCTAAACAAATTGCCTCCGTCTGTAGAGAGGTTCAAGGTAGGTCTCCTGTTCCCCTGCCCTCCGTGATTTTATTCTCTAACGTTGCGTGTTTTTAGGTCGGGCAGAAGGTCATAATGGCCAAGGCAACTTTAGCGTCCGACGGCACAGAGATCCCAGCGGGAACGCCAGGGAAAATCACGGAAGTACAGGATCGTCGTGTCACCGTAAGTTTAGCTGCTGCAGGCCTCTGCCATCTCAATTCAGTATTCGCATTGTCTAGGACGTGAGAACGGCCCCAACAAATCAGGCGGAGACGATGTCGGACGATTTCAGCTACGAATACTCAGCGACGATCCACATAAAGAAAGACGAGTGGTATCCCCTACAGTCGTTCAGAGACCCGGCCAGTCCTATTGAGGATAATAAATTGAGGCTGGACGTCCAAGGCCGCAAGCTCAATCGACGTCTTCGAGTGCGATAGATCTATTCGAGTCCCCCCGATCATATTGACGATTGGTGTAGAAAGATGTTGTGTGTTACCTTGCTCAAGACATAGATTACCCGCTCTACAGCAAGACCCTTGGTCTCAAGGAAGGTCAAGTTCGGCTCAAGAAGGGATGCAAGGTCCGTATTATAAGCGACGGTCCCGTCTCTAGCGCTGTATGTTCTCAATCAACGATCTGAGTGCCGATTCTGACGAGTCTCTAGGATCGCGAGGCAAAGTCGGGAAACCGATACCATTGGGTGCCTTACAAGGGACTCATTGAGAAGGATATTGAGAAAGTTGGTAGGAGTTCTCTGGACCGCAGCTTCTTCCATAAGGCGAAGTAGTTCGTACCGCCGAGATGTCTCTCCTTCTTAATAGTTACCACATTGTACCACTACAGCTCTGAATCGGGATTTGTACTCTTTTATTTGTTTCCATCTTGGAACTAGTGACCGTGCTGAGGGACCGAGAAGAGGCACCGATAAAATCCTTGGCAAACTCGGGTGTGGCTAGTCGCGCGCAGACTTGCGCAAAATCAGCTAACCATAGAGTCAGTCGATCATGATCGATCATCCTTCCTTTCCTCCATTCCCTCATGGCGCCTCGAACCTGCGCGCTCTGCCACACCGCGCGGGCCATGCTGAAACGCCCCAAAACTGGCCAGCAAATCTGCAAAGACTGCTTTTTCTACGTCTTCGAAACCGAGGTGCACAACACTATTTCAGATTCCAAGTTATTCAAGCCGGGAGACCGTGTAGCTATCGGGGCATCTGGGGGAAAGGGTCTCTCCTCCTATGTTCGTCCATCTCTTCGTGCCTGATCCATGTACTGGCAGATTCCACCGTCCTAGCATATGTAATGAAAGCCCTCAACGAGCGCTATAAGTACGGCTTGGATCTATTCCTCTTGTCCATCGACGAGGGCATCACGGGCTACCGCGACGACTCGCTAGAGACTGTTAAGCGTAATCAACAGCAATACGACATGCCGCTCAAGATTCTCTCGTATGACGAGCTGTACGGCTGGACCATGGACTCCATCGTCGCCGAAGTGGGGCGCAAGAACAATTGCACGTTCTGCGGCGTATTTCGGCGACAGGCGCTGGATAGAGGAGCAGCGATGCTTGGTGTGGATCATATAGTAACGGGACATAACGCGGATGATATTGCAGAGACCGTCCTGATGAATAGTACGGACCACCGTGCATGCTTCAGGCGCGTTCTAACGTTCTATCAGTCATGAGAGGCGACATTGCGCGTCTGGGCCGCTGTACGTCCATCGTGACACAGGGCGAAGACACGATCAAGCGCTCCAAGCCGTTCAAGTATGCGTACGAGAAGGAGATCGTTATGTGAGTCATACACTCTCCTTCCATTTGCTTACTACATGAAGCATAGGTATGCATACTTTAAGAAACTAGACTACTTTTCGACCGAATGTATCTACTCGCCGGATGCCTACCGAGGACACGCACGGACGTTTCTCAAGGATCTCGAAGCAGCGCGGCCCAGTGCCATCATCGACATAATACATTCCGGAGAGGCGTTTGAGATACGCGACGAGGTCAAGGCGACTCAGAAGCTACAGCGTATGGGTTTTCCTTTTGTCTAGCCCAGATATCTAAGTTTTATTTAGAAACGTGCAAGCGCTGTGGGTATATGTCGAGCAATGAGCTATGTAAAGCGTGTACACTTCTCGAAGGCCTCGAGAGAGGCATAGCTGCATCCGGAATCGTAAGCCTCCGAGTCCAGCTGATAATCTCAAGCTCTGAATCCGCTTCTTAGACTGAACGCGCACGTAAAAAGCTGGAAGCCGAGGGCCCTACTCCGGACAACCTCCGCACTATCCCGTTCTTTGAACGACCATCCGGGAACCCGACGGTCATGGTCGAAGGCCCATCGTAACATTCGCCTTAAAAGCTGCACTGTATTACCTATGTTACACTGTATCGATAGAATGTACACGTCCTAATAAGTATAGCCGAATGTTATGAAACAACCTTAACAACAACAGTACTCCCACTATTGAAAAATCCCGCAGAAAAGACATTTGGTGTCCGTTCGAATGGAACCGTCCTGGCATCTCCGCCAACAGAAGGTTTTATACCTTCGTTGATGGCGAGACGAAGGACCGCGCCTATACTGTCCCGTACATCCTCGCCTTCCCAGTCGACATCCTGCGCGATGCTCACCCACGCATAACCAACCTTGCTTCCCTCGTGGTTATGAGTATTTCGCAATGACCGCAGACCAGCCTTGAAGTGCGATCCAGCACTCGGGATGATCTTCTCGGGTATGTCCCCGACAAGAGTCGAGAACTGCCCACAGCTCTTCCCTTTCCCAGTCCCATTCAGGCGCTTCTGCGACACTCGTCCCATCTTCCAAGAACATTGGCAAAAATGCGCAGGATACACATATTATGTGACAATTCCGGACGTACCGCCAGTCTCTCAGGCGACAACCTGCGTTTCACTTGTCCAGATTGCGAAGACTAGCATCGAGAACGAACAACATAAGACTCTAAAGATGTCTCAGCATATTGACTGAGCTGTTAATCGGTGCCTTTGACTATCTGTACCGGAAAATTGACGAGCCTTGACGCGACGAAGCTTGACGGTCCGACGATGAAAACCTGACGCGCTGTTGCTGTTCCTGCAGAACAGACAACATGATTATCCACTATCATCGATCGCAGACCTCTACAAAATGCCCGCCTATTCGACCGTTTAGTAAACACAGGACAAGTGTCCAGCGTCATCTCTGGTTGGACGGTTGGACGGTGCGAAACGCAACCGGTAAATGAACTGTCTGTCCTGGTATATTCTTGACCATCACCTTCTTTGGACTCAGTTTCCAGACGATATAGGAATATACGGAACTCGTCTCCACCAATGACTTGATCTCATCGAGGAACTCGCTCCTAGTGATGTTTTCCACTCAAAACCCAGCAACTGGCGCGCTCGCATATTCGGGACCGCCTGTCAATACCCATGGCAGCGATACCTACGTATCCTGTCCCTCATTGGCGCTTCATGACTACATATTATCTTTACACCGCTGACCTTGAATCCATCCAGAACGTTCGCAGACACTATAGTACATAAGTTTACTTTAGAGTCAAGCCGACAGCTTTGGCCTCCGCGAAGTTTCTGCAAAGCTGGGGTCGAGACACAGCTGCCACTGCTTTGTTGTACAGGTAATGGTGTCTGGTCTTCCTGTATACAGCACGAATACTGACGCGAAATACGCAGAACATCTTTACATCTGCCGCATTCGCAACAAGTCGGATCTGGGGCTGGATACGCAGTCAATGCTACTGCGGTCAAAGCCGCCTATAACGAACTGCTGTGGGATGTGCCTTGAGGACGGCAACTCCCTCGCCGTCATCTATGCGCCACAGCGAAACAGGGCCAGTATATGGCAATCAGCGAAGTCTTGCCAGCCTTTCAAACATTATTATTTGTTTTGTGGTGGTTTCGAGGTCTGTCCTTTTCGTAGCTTTCGTACACTTAGCGTTTTGGCAGCTCCGGTCAACGCGTGGGCGCTTGACTTGATGCGTAGCCAATGGGTATATATGCTGGTCACTAACCTTTCGGTCCGATCTACCTTGCTTGAGGGATTATGCGAATAGGTCTTCGAGGTCAGTTTGCTGTCGTGTTGCAGCCAACTTCAAGTCCCTCTGTATTTGAATGTACCGTGCGGCTGCAATATACAACAGAGAATACTTTAGGAAAATTAGATCTCAATGATTCATGGTTCCACTCATCAAAGTACACTGAGTAACTACAAGCTCGTCGGACCCATTGACCAGTTCACAAGGAAACGCGAGACGCGACACCAGTCACAGCCGCATTACGCCAGATGAATTTGTCTATGATCCTCCGCAGTGTCCGCACCAATGCAGCACCAAAGCGAGGTCTACATATCAAACGCAACAGCTTGATAGTTATCGGAACCTTCGGCATGCGCATATGCGACCACTGTTTCACGAAGTCCTTTGGCAAGCCAGCCCAACGATCATGCTCCTCATAAGGCAGGCTGGTGAGCAGGTCATACTTCGGCGGATAACTCTGCAATTGCTCCTGGTCGAGATGAGGATACATATCATCGAAGAACTGCAAGGCTTGGGCAGCGGTTAATCGTGACTCAACATTCCAGTGAACCAGGCCGTCAAAAAGAGGCGCCAACATAGGTACCAGGGGTGTAAGATGCTGATGCGAGTGTTAGGACTACATAGCAGGACTAGAGCAAAATTGACTGACTTGAAACCCATAACAGAAGAACTCCCCCAAACAGCCGACGTCGTAGGCGAAAGGATTGTATTCGTACTCCCCTTGCCACACGTCAGGAATGGGTGTGTCGTGTCCAACTACACTCTCCTTGTAGGGCCGACGACAAGACTCAATGCAAGTTTCGGGTGGAAGCAGAAGGGAAAAATCGAAATCGAACAGCACGTACTTCATCCGTTCTTCCCGTCGCATCCGCTGACGTATACAGTATTCTGACGTTTCCTCTGTGAGCTGTACGTGATTGACGAGCATGTTGTATGTATCAACGTCCTGTTCATAACGACTGTCAGCCGCGTGTAATCGGGAGCTACAGAAATCCTCACTCGGTGTACAATCTTAAAGCTATGGACATGGCTCAAGCCTTCGATTAAGCAACGTATGAGTGTGAGAATTTCTTGCATGCTTTGGAACCACGGAGACCCGACGGTATCACCCCACCTTGGTATCAATCAGTATTTTGCAAAAAAAAGCGGCTTCGAATGTCAGTTCACCGTGGCATAACAGCAAGCCAATGACCTCCAAATGGCAGCATGTCGAGAATTGGGAGAATTCCGGGTATCATGCGCGTGTCGCGGAGCTTCTGAGCATCAAAGAGGAGGTGTAGGATCCGCGACTCTTCGCTGCCAGAACGAACAAGTTTTATAGCTACATGCCTCTCTTTTTTGTCTTGTGCGAAGACTACCCGTCCCTACCCGGAATTAGATATCGTAAACTTTGGGACCTTTGTCACGTACCATGGATGAAGCTTCGAAAGGTTCGTAATGATAGTGTTCACAGCTCTTAGTGAGGTCAAGGGGAAGATCATCGTGAAGCGCGAACGGTAAACCATCATCTGTAGGAACATTCGGTGTAGCAGGAAAGCAGTAACAGCTCCAAATGGTGTCCTTGTCGTAGGGTTCGAATCTGAAGAGTACGTATCCACGTTTCAAGAGCCATGGACGTGCTATTTCATCCCAAAATCTGAGGCGCCTGGAAAGGTCGAATTCAACTGTACCTGGGCGCACAACAAATTCATCGAGGGAGAAATCAATCTGAAGACGAGTGAATTTCGGCAGGCCGAGGCTCATGGACCACCTACAACTACGTCTTCCGTGAACATTGTAGGTCATTGACTCTGAAGCTCGTCGACGTGATACTCGTTTCTTGGTGGTAATGTTCGAAGTGAATGCATTTTCTCACGGCGACGGGAGTCAACGTTATTGATCACATGATACCTGTCTATTCTTAGTAACGATTCCGCAATCACTTCGATGAGTATCATTCCTCAATATCTTCTGGATCTGATTGCCTGAAAATGTGGCAGATTACAGCTTGGGAAGCAGATTTAGACTCGGAAGCATTTCTACCTCTGGAGCTCTCCGTGGCCTCTACTTAACGAGCAGTGCCTGTATTAATTCAAGTTGTCCCGATTGAGAAATGACTCGGTAAGAACCTCGACAACTCACGGCATTTGATTCAGGCATTGAACGTCATTGCCTATCCGTGAGATACAGACCCGGCATAGTAGCTGTCGAAGATCAGCGCTCAGCCACAAGTCATTCTTCAAAGATCTGGATGTAGACTGTTCTGACGTTACGAGCCGAGATACTGGCGCAGATCGAACGCCTATTGAGTACATGCTCATGCTTCGCTCTTCCTACAGCTTTATGACTGACTCAAGTTTCCGACCTATATTATTACTTACCCTTTCATCCCCTCTTTGAGTCAGCTCACTTGTAAACGACAAATTGTCGGGGAAGAAGTCAATCTAAAGACGAGTGGCTATTGCTTAGAGATGACACTTGATGTCTTTCTGCATCTATTGTGGATACTACGACTTCATATGTGGAAGCGGCCGCCGGCAGTAGCTTCCACCTCAGTCTACCGCCACCACAGTGACGGGGATGAACCTATCGTCTGACAGCTACTTGGTAGTTGTAGGTATTGCAGAGAGTAGAGTAATACCTCAGAGTATCCTGCGCTTTGCGGCTTCCAATGAATGAGTACCTTCGGCGGTCCAAATTGAGAAACGACTGGATATGTATGTCGTGCGAAGGACCTGAACCTTCTCCTCGTTTACTCCAACATCATATGCCAGCTATTATGCGTGACACATAATTCCGGAATACTGGCTTAGTGAAGGACTTGATCCTTGGAAGTATGTATGCGGCAGTAGCCGGACGACTCTCAGATTCCAAAAGCCGAGATGCCGACATAAATCCCTGCTTAGAATATTGTCATGCCCCAAGGCTCACTCTTCCTCCTCCAGTGAGTCTTTCTAGCTACCGATTCTTGTTATAGCAGCTCTCCGATGTCTTGATCACTGGGTTAGCCTCTCGGAGTCAGCTGGTGCCCCTCAAAGCACCTACGGTGGCGTCCTTCCAGTCAATAACAAGGTCACTACATCGGCTAGAACGCGGAGACCTGGAATGATTGCGCACGTCCGTGACCTCAGGAAGCACTTCATGTAGGTCCCAGAACCCTGTTTCCTCAGCATATTGGGGTCCCCCATCTAAAACAGACAAGCCTTCGTTAGGCGCCTTGCAGCATCTTCACATGCCTGATGCATCTTCATACAGCTGTACTTCGAACCACACACCGTTCTCACGATGTCTAGTCGAGTCAGTATTTTGTCTCAAGATAGAAAGCTGTAAGCCACGGAGTCTCCGTTTTTTTTATCGAAGCACGGCAGGCGGTGTGGTAGCCATCTTCTTCGTGCCGTTGTTTGTCTTGATTCTTGATCCATCGCTAAGATAACGCGCCCTCAATTTGACTCTTAAATAGTGGATAGGCCAATCCTTACCGTGAACCAAGTCCCTCTCCTCTGCGTACACCATCATGACTACCGCTCTAAACAAATTGCCTCCGTCTGTAGAGAGGTTCAAGGTAGGTCTCCTGTTCCCCTGCCCTCCGTGATTTTATTCTCTAACGTTGCGTGTTTTTAGGTCGGGCAGAAGGTCATAATGGCCAAGGCAACTTTAGCGTCCGACGGCACAGAGATCCCAGCGGGAACGCCAGGGAAAATCACGGAAGTACAGGATCGTCGTGTCACCGTAAGTTTAGCTGCTGCAGGCCTCTGCCATCTCAATTCAGTATTCGCATTGTCTAGGACGTGAGAACGGCCCCAACAAATCAGGCGGAGACGATGTCGGACGATTTCAGCTACGAATACTCAGCGACGATCCACATAAAGAAAGACGAGTGGTATCCCCTACAGTCGTTCAGAGACCCGGCCAGTCCTATTGAGGATAATAAATTGAGGCTGGACGTCCAAGGCCGCAAGCTCAATCGACGTCTTCGAGTGCGATAGATCTATTCGAGTCCCCCCGATCATATTGACGATTGGTGTAGAAAGATGTTGTGTGTTACCTTGCTCAAGACATAGATTACCCGCTCTACAGCAAGACCCTTGGTCTCAAGGAAGGTCAAGTTCGGCTCAAGAAGGGATGCAAGGTCCGTATTATAAGCGACGGTCCCGTCTCTAGCGCTGTATGTTCTCAATCAACGATCTGAGTGCCGATTCTGACGAGTCTCTAGGATCGCGAGGCAAAGTCGGGAAACCGATACCATTGGGTGCCTTACAAGGGACTCATTGAGAAGGATATTGAGAAAGTTGGTAGGAGTTCTCTGGACCGCAGCTTCTTCCATAAGGCGAAGTAGTTCGTACCGCCGAGATGTCTCTCCTTCTTAATAGTTACCACATTGTACCACTACAGCTCTGAATCGGGATTTGTACTCTTTTATTTGTTTCCATCTTGGAACTAGTGACCGTGCTGAGGGACCGAGAAGAGGCACCGATAAAATCCTTGGCAAACTCGGGTGTGGCTAGTCGCGCGCAGACTTGCGCAAAATCAGCTAACCATAGAGTCAGTCGATCATGATCGATCATCCTTCCTTTCCTCCATTCCCTCATGGCGCCTCGAACCTGCGCGCTCTGCCACACCGCGCGGGCCATGCTGAAACGCCCCAAAACTGGCCAGCAAATCTGCAAAGACTGCTTTTTCTACGTCTTCGAAACCGAGGTGCACAACACTATTTCAGATTCCAAGTTATTCAAGCCGGGAGACCGTGTAGCTATCGGGGCATCTGGGGGAAAGGGTCTCTCCTCCTATGTTCGTCCATCTCTTCGTGCCTGATCCATGTACTGGCAGATTCCACCGTCCTAGCATATGTAATGAAAGCCCTCAACGAGCGCTATAAGTACGGCTTGGATCTATTCCTCTTGTCCATCGACGAGGGCATCACGGGCTACCGCGACGACTCGCTAGAGACTGTTAAGCGTAATCAACAGCAATACGACATGCCGCTCAAGATTCTCTCGTATGACGAGCTGTACGGCTGGACCATGGACTCCATCGTCGCCGAAGTGGGGCGCAAGAACAATTGCACGTTCTGCGGCGTATTTCGGCGACAGGCGCTGGATAGAGGAGCAGCGATGCTTGGTGTGGATCATATAGTAACGGGACATAACGCGGATGATATTGCAGAGACCGTCCTGATGAATAGTACGGACCACCGTGCATGCTTCAGGCGCGTTCTAACGTTCTATCAGTCATGAGAGGCGACATTGCGCGTCTGGGCCGCTGTACGTCCATCGTGACACAGGGCGAAGACACGATCAAGCGCTCCAAGCCGTTCAAGTATGCGTACGAGAAGGAGATCGTTATGTGAGTCATACACTCTCCTTCCATTTGCTTACTACATGAAGCATAGGTATGCATACTTTAAGAAACTAGACTACTTTTCGACCGAATGTATCTACTCGCCGGATGCCTACCGAGGACACGCACGGACGTTTCTCAAGGATCTCGAAGCAGCGCGGCCCAGTGCCATCATCGACATAATACATTCCGGAGAGGCGTTTGAGATACGCGACGAGGTCAAGGCGACTCAGAAGCTACAGCGTATGGGTTTTCCTTTTGTCTAGCCCAGATATCTAAGTTTTATTTAGAAACGTGCAAGCGCTGTGGGTATATGTCGAGCAATGAGCTATGTAAAGCGTGTACACTTCTCGAAGGCCTCGAGAGAGGCATAGCTGCATCCGGAATCGTAAGCCTCCGAGTCCAGCTGATAATCTCAAGCTCTGAATCCGCTTCTTAGACTGAACGCGCACGTAAAAAGCTGGAAGCCGAGGGCCCTACTCCGGACAACCTCCGCACTATCCCGTTCTTTGAACGACCATCCGGGAACCCGACGGTCATGGTCGAAGGCCCATCGTAACATTCGCCTTAAAAGCTGCACTGTATTACCTATGTTACACTGTATCGATAGAATGTACACGTCCTAATAAGTATAGCCGAATGTTATGAAACAACCTTAACAACAACAGTACTCCCACTATTGAAAAATCCCGCAGAAAAGACATTTGGTGTCCGTTCGAATGGAACCGTCCTGGCATCTCCGCCAACAGAAGGTTTTATACCTTCGTTGATGGCGAGACGAAGGACCGCGCCTATACTGTCCCGTACATCCTCGCCTTCCCAGTCGACATCCTGCGCGATGCTCACCCACGCATAACCAACCTTGCTTCCCTCGTGGTTATGAGTATTTCGCAATGACCGCAGACCAGCCTTGAAGTGCGATCCAGCACTCGGGATGATCTTCTCGGGTATGTCCCCGACAAGAGTCGAGAACTGCCCACAGCTCTTCCCTTTCCCAGTCCCATTCAGGCGCTTCTGCGACACTCGTCCCATCTTCCAAGAACATTGGCAAAAATGCGCAGGATACACATATTATGTGACAATTCCGGACGTACCGCCAGTCTCTCAGGCGACAACCTGCGTTTCACTTGTCCAGATTGCGAAGACTAGCATCGAGAACGAACAACATAAGACTCTAAAGATGTCTCAGCATATTGACTGAGCTGTTAATCGGTGCCTTTGACTATCTGTACCGGAAAATTGACGAGCCTTGACGCGACGAAGCTTGACGGTCCGACGATGAAAACCTGACGCGCTGTTGCTGTTCCTGCAGAACAGACAACATGATTATCCACTATCATCGATCGCAGACCTCTACAAAATGCCCGCCTATTCGACCGTTTAGTAAACACAGGACAAGTGTCCAGCGTCATCTCTGGTTGGACGGTTGGACGGTGCGAAACGCAACCGGTAAATGAACTGTCTGTCCTGGTATATTCTTGACCATCACCTTCTTTGGACTCAGTTTCCAGACGATATAGGAATATACGGAACTCGTCTCCACCAATGACTTGATCTCATCGAGGAACTCGCTCCTAGTGATGTTTTCCACTCAAAACCCAGCAACTGGCGCGCTCGCATATTCGGGACCGCCTGTCAATACCCATGGCAGCGATACCTACGTATCCTGTCCCTCATTGGCGCTTCATGACTACATATTATCTTTACACCGCTGACCTTGAATCCATCCAGAACGTTCGCAGACACTATAGTACATAAGTTTACTTTAGAGTCAAGCCGACAGCTTTGGCCTCCGCGAAGTTTCTGCAAAGCTGGGGTCGAGACACAGCTGCCACTGCTTTGTTGTACAGGTAATGGTGTCTGGTCTTCCTGTATACAGCACGAATACTGACGCGAAATACGCAGAACATCTTTACATCTGCCGCATTCGCAACAAGTCGGATCTGGGGCTGGATACGCAGTCAATGCTACTGCGGTCAAAGCCGCCTATAACGAACTGCTGTGGGATGTGCCTTGAGGACGGCAACTCCCTCGCCGTCATCTATGCGCCACAGCGAAACAGGGCCAGTATATGGCAATCAGCGAAGTCTTGCCAGCCTTTCAAACATTATTATTTGTTTTGTGGTGGTTTCGAGGTCTGTCCTTTTCGTAGCTTTCGTACACTTAGCGTTTTGGCAGCTCCGGTCAACGCGTGGGCGCTTGACTTGATGCGTAGCCAATGGGTATATATGCTGGTCACTAACCTTTCGGTCCGATCTACCTTGCTTGAGGGATTATGCGAATAGGTCTTCGAGGTCAGTTTGCTGTCGTGTTGCAGCCAACTTCAAGTCCCTCTGTATTTGAATGTACCGTGCGGCTGCAATATACAACAGAGAATACTTTAGGAAAATTAGATCTCAATGATTCATGGTTCCACTCATCAAAGTACACTGAGTAACTACAAGCTCGTCGGACCCATTGACCAGTTCACAAGGAAACGCGAGACGCGACACCAGTCACAGCCGCATTACGCCAGATGAATTTGTCTATGATCCTCCGCAGTGTCCGCACCAATGCAGCACCAAAGCGAGGTCTACATATCAAACGCAACAGCTTGATAGTTATCGGAACCTTCGGCATGCGCATATGCGACCACTGTTTCACGAAGTCCTTTGGCAAGCCAGCCCAACGATCATGCTCCTCATAAGGCAGGCTGGTGAGCAGGTCATACTTCGGCGGATAACTCTGCAATTGCTCCTGGTCGAGATGAGGATACATATCATCGAAGAACTGCAAGGCTTGGGCAGCGGTTAATCGTGACTCAACATTCCAGTGAACCAGGCCGTCAAAAAGAGGCGCCAACATAGGTACCAGGGGTGTAAGATGCTGATGCGAGTGTTAGGACTACATAGCAGGACTAGAGCAAAATTGACTGACTTGAAACCCATAACAGAAGAACTCCCCCAAACAGCCGACGTCGTAGGCGAAAGGATTGTATTCGTACTCCCCTTGCCACACGTCAGGAATGGGTGTGTCGTGTCCAACTACACTCTCCTTGTAGGGCCGACGACAAGACTCAATGCAAGTTTCGGGTGGAAGCAGAAGGGAAAAATCGAAATCGAACAGCACGTACTTCATCCGTTCTTCCCGTCGCATCCGCTGACGTATACAGTATTCTGACGTTTCCTCTGTGAGCTGTACGTGATTGACGAGCATGTTGTATGTATCAACGTCCTGTTCATAACGACTGTCAGCCGCGTGTAATCGGGAGCTACAGAAATCCTCACTCGGTGTACAATCTTAAAGCTATGGACATGGCTCAAGCCTTCGATTAAGCAACGTATGAGTGTGAGAATTTCTTGCATGCTTTGGAACCACGGAGACCCGACGGTATCACCCCACCTTGGTATCAATCAGTATTTTGCAAAAAAAAAGCGGCTTCGAATGTCAGTTCACCGTGGCATAACAGCAAGCCAATGACCTCCAAATGGCAGCATGTCGAGAATTGGGAGAATTCCGGGTATCATGCGCGTGTCGCGGAGCTTCTGAGCATCAAAGAGGAGGTGTAGGATCCGCGACTCTTCGCTGCCAGAACGAACAAGTTTTATAGCTACATGCCTCTCTTTTTTGTCTTGTGCGAAGACTACCCGTCCCTACCCGGAATTAGATATCGTAAACTTTGGGACCTTTGTCACGTACCATGGATGAAGCTTCGAAAGGTTCGTAATGATAGTGTTCACAGCTCTTAGTGAGGTCAAGGGGAAGATCATCGTGAAGCGCGAACGGTAAACCATCATCTGTAGGAACATTCGGTGTAGCAGGAAAGCAGTAACAGCTCCAAATGGTGTCCTTGTCGTAGGGTTCGAATCTGAAGAGTACGTATCCACGTTTCAAGAGCCATGGACGTGCTATTTCATCCCAAAATCTGAGGCGCCTGGAAAGGTCGAATTCAACTGTACCTGGGCGCACAACAAATTCATCGAGGGAGAAATCAATCTGAAGACGAGTGAATTTCGGCAGGCCGAGGCTCATGGACCACCTACAACTACGTCTTCCGTGAACATTGTAGGTCATTGACTCTGAAGCTCGTCGACGTGATACTCGTTTCTTGGTGGTAATGTTCGAAGTGAATGCATTTTCTCACGGCGACGGGAGTCAACGTTATTGATCACATGATACTGTCTATTCTTAGTAACGATTCCGCAATCACTTCGATGAGTATCATTCCTCAATATCTTCTGGATCTGATTGCCTGAAAATGTGGCAGATTACAGCTTGGGAAGCAGATTTAGACTCGGAAGCATTTCTACCTCTGGAGCTCTCCGTGGCCTCTACTTAACGAGCAGTGCCTGTATTAATTCAAGTTGTCCCGATTGAGAAATGACTCGGTAAGAACCTCGACAACTCACGGCATTTGATTCAGGCATTGAACTCATTGCCTATCCGTGAGATACAGACCCGGCATAGTAGCTGTCGAAGATCAGCGCTCAGCCACAAGTCATTCTTCAAAATCTGGATGTAGACTGTTCTGACGTTACGAGCCGAGATACTGGCGCAGATCGAACGCTATTGAGTACATGCTCATGCTTCGCTCTTCCTACAGCTTTATGACTGACTCAAGTTTCCGACCTATATTATTACTTACCCTTTCATCCCCTCTTTGAGTCAGCTCACTTGTAAACGACAAATTGTCGGGGAAGAAGTCAATCTAAAGACGAGTGGCTATTGCTTAGAGATGACACTTGATGTCTTTCTGCATCTATTGTGGATACTACGACT
>JADNYV010000632.1:0-19450 GCA_015501055.1 Mucidula mucida | reverse complement strand
CCCAACAACCGGTAAACTCCTTCATGAAACGCGAGTGGTATTGTGGACCGCGATCATGTATCATCTGTCGTGGCATCCCATGTATGGGGAAAATGCGATCACGGTAAATGCGGGCCATGCCTTCTGACGTCAGAGTGGTGTGTGTCGGTATGATGTAATCGCTTTGTGAAATGGTCCACAAACGTGCTGATGCGTTGTACCGATTCCGGCAGCTCTCCAATCATGTCCGTCCCTACTTCTCCCATGGCTCGCTTGGCACATCAATAGGATGAAGAGGTGCAGCCGGCTTCGTGCGATGTGACTTTGTGACCTGGCATTTTTGACACCCTTCTACGTATTCCGGACGTCTCGGCTGATTCCTGGCCACCAATAGGTACGTGTGATCAGCTTGAGGGTCTTGTATCGTCCGGATGCCCTGCAAGCTGTGCGTCGTGATGCATTCTGATAACTTTTCCCCGCAATTCCTTGTCCTTTGGTATGTAAATACGGTCTTTCCACATAATAAGTCCATTTTCCTTCTCTTCCCATCCTTTTCTTTGTTTTCTAATGCTTTTTGTACGTATCTATCTTTGTTTCCTTTTCTTTGTTTGATTTTGTTAAGTAATTTGTCCTCCGGTGTATCTACTGTATGTAAAGAGAATTGAATTTGTGAAATAAAAAACTCCGGCTTGAGCAAAACAACGTTTCGTTATCTTTTTCCCCCTTCTCAAGGCCTGTCATCCTTGACAAGCATCAGCTTTCCCCATCGTCTTGCCCGGCTTGTGAATCATCTGTATGTCATACTCCGCCAACTCCGTAACCCATCTCGCCTGCCTCCGATTCAACTTCTGTGGCTTCCGGAATACTGGAGGTTTTGATGATCGGTAAAAACCTCCACTGTCTCCTTAGCGCCTAGGAGATATTGCCGCCAGTCGTCGATCGAGTCCATAATAGCCATCATCTCTTTGTCGTAGATCTCATAATGTGCTCTACTTCATTTAACACGCGAGATTGAAAAGCCACTGGTCTTCATTTCCCGTTGACAAATTAGGAAAGAACCGCCCCGTTTGCATAGTTCGAGGAGTCCGCCTCAACTCAAAACTTGCTGTCATTGTGTGGTACGATTAGACGGGTTCCTCCGTCATCCTTTGTTTCAGCTCCTCAAACGCCTCGTGCTGCTCCATGCCCCCAAACCCACTCGCCCTTCCCGGTTAGCGATGTCAATGGCTTCGCTACTCCCGCAAATCCCCGATGAAACGTCGTAGAAGTTGCAGAAGCCCAGAAATGACTGTACTTCCTTCTTCTTGTTGGCTCCTTCCATTCCTTCACTACGGCCACTTTTGCCGGATCCATCTTCACTTCTCCTCCTCCAACAATAACTCCCAAGTAATCTACAGTATGTGCCTCAAAACTACATTTCTCGGGTTTTAAATACAACTTATTTACTCGCAATATCTCTAGTACTCGTCGTACAATATGCCTATGTTCTTCCAACGTGTTGTAAAAATAAGTATGTCGTCTAAGTAAACTATAACATGTCCTTCATCGATCACTCCTTCAGAATGTGATTCATGAACGATTGGAACGTCGCCGGCGAGTTTGTAAGTCCGAAGAACATGACTGAGGGCTCAAACAGGCCTCGGTTTGTTCTAAACGCGCTTTCCATCATCACCTTCTTTGATCCGGATGTTATTGTAACCCCATCGGACATCCATCTTTGTGAAAACCTTTGCTCCCTTCAACTTGTCGATAAGCTCCTGAATCAACGGCAAGGGTATCGGTTCTTGATTGTCATGTCGTTCAACTTCCGATAATCCTGTACTGGCCGAAGGCTTCCGTCCTTCTTTTTGACAAAGAAGAAGGGTGATGCCATAGGTGAAATTGATGGCCGTATACGTCCTGTCCATATGTTTTCTTCCAGGAACTCATCTAACGCCTTTTGCTCGGATGGACTAAGGGGATAAACCTTGCAGTCAACCGGTTTGGAACCAGGCGTAAGTTCTATCGCGTGATCCCAGGGTCTTCGCTCCGGTAGCTTGTCAAAGTCCGCCTTGCTAAATACATCGGAGAATTCCTCAATGTAAGGTGCAGCAGCGGATGAAGGCTGTTGTGATCTCAGCTTTTCACCGCTTTTGCGATAGTTGTCCCAGTCCATCCAGAACAAACGCTCTCCCTCTCCAACTTCTCTTCTACTTCTTCTCCTTCATCTTCCGGGAGTTATACTCGGGTAGATAGCCGCAGCGGTCTGGGCATCGATCAAAAGTCAATGTGGATTCCGTCCAGTTGATCGTGGGGTTGTGATATCGTAGCCAATCTAGCCCCAAAAAGATACTTGTTTTGCCGAGATTGGTGACGGCCAACTCGATCTTTTCTGCGTGATCACCGATCTTCATCCGGACCTCCACAAAACCTTCGATTGCTCCTCCCTCGTTTAGGGTTCCATCCGCATTGTAGACAGGGAGCTTGACCGGTAACTCCTTGATCGGGAGTCCGTTCTTCTGACGAATTCTTTATTGACACAAGAACCCGTTGCTCCACTGTCAAGGAGGCACTCGTTTCCCATTCAGAGCCTGTGTGTACGCTCTCTATGGTTACTCGGAGTTTCATGTCCTGCCCCTTTGTTCCCCGGATGTACTTCCTGACTTTTTCAACTCCGTCACCAACTTCCACCGCAGCTTCCTTTGTCAACGCTCTGATCGCCATCACCTTCTCCTCCGTCGCTTCTCTCTCTCTCCGCTCCGGCATCCATGCTCTCAAAATTCCCACTGCTCTCGACACGTCATCCTCTCTTAGCCGTTGTGCGATCCACTCGGGCGTATTTGGCTCAAATCTTTCTTTCGCAGGTTTTGGTGGTAAAGTCGTCGATGATATTTAGATGTTTCAGTACCCGTACTGTAAATAGATTCTGCATCTGACGACCCTTTCCTTGATGACTGCTCCGGCAGGACTGCGTCTACTGCGGGAGCTTTGCAAAACCCAACTCTTCGGCCAATTCTTTTTCTCCTCGTCGTTCATTTCGGTCCATAAACCCCGAATCGTCTGGGGTCGACCCTTCTTAGGACAGAACCTGCTGACATGGCCGTGTTTGCCACAGCTGAAGCAAAGTCCTCTTCGACGTGCGTTGTCGATGTCCATCGGTCTGCCGGCTCCTCCATAGGTAACACCGGTAGCATCTCGTCGTGTGATCGGCGTCAGAGGTGGGTTCGTAGGATTAGCTCTCGATGTAGCCACCTGCGGAGCTTCAGGCCAGGACTGCATGCCGGACCTCTTGCTCGCCGCCCGCCTTCTCCACAGCTGATCGATCTAAAGGATCTGTGCCTTCCAATCCTTGTACTTCTCTGGCAACCCGTCTCGGCTGCCATAGATCTGGTGATGATCTTCTCGTTGACATTGGTCTCGAGAAGTCGCACGACGAATGCGTCATCCTTTGAGTATCCTGCGAGTGAGCAGGACCTCGAACTTCTGGAAGAAATCTTGAGCGGTGTCTTGCCCCAGGCGCAACCGCTTGATCTGGTCTTGCGCGTCTCGCGCAAGGTTAGAATCCACAAATCGTTCCTTCAAGTCTTCCTTGAACTCCGTCCAAGAGACTGTCCATTCCTCTTCTTCCTCGTCGAAGTTCTGGTCCGAGTAGTTCTGGACCTATGCATCTACGTGATCTCCTCGGATGTAGGAGAGAACAACATCGATCCTTTCGGAGTCAGATGTGAGGTTGTTCTTCTTATCACGGATGTATGTGAACATTGATCGCCACCAGCTCTTGTACTTGGACTTGTCCCCGTCATAGTCGTAAGGCTTGTTGACAAGGGATCGGCCTTTGATTTTGACATCGGCATGATGAGCGGGTGTGTGGGCAGCGGTTTCGGGTGCTTCGTTGGACATGATGAATCGAGGTGATGAGATCGGAGAGTGAAAGGGTAAAGTGGGGATATAGGTGATGCGGGTTTGGATGAGACAGGTAAGGAAATAGAGGTTTGGATGAATAAGGAGGAATCACCTAGATCTGAAATAGAATCCAGGACTTGGTAGGGTGGGGAATGGTGATGTGTATTGTAAGATAAGTAAAGTAGGTAGGTGTCGTAACTGTCTACACTATTTTACCGACTACTGACTACGTATCTACGGAGCCCAAGAACTCGTCACAAGTTCGCAATTGCCCAGCCGACGTCCCTCTGGTGTGAGGTAAGCCGAAGTTTTCCTGGGAACGGGGGTTGACCCGTAAACAGCGCCCACTGAAGTGCAACTGCCAAAAGTTCGTTCTCGTGAGAGCGGCTACTTCCAGCACCCAAGGCAGTTATCTCTAACTGTTAGCCGGCGCTATTGGGACCAATACACATGTATGCGGACGTGCGCTGGAATTAGGAATCCGTCGATCTGTAAACAGGGAAAGGGAATAAGGGAATGTGCGATGATCAAACCGCGAAGTGCTGATCAACGATCAGGGATGTGTGGTAGGTGGTAGAAAGTAGTTCTGATCTTCTGTTAGCGACTGACTAAGCCACGAGACTCAACCAGGTACCACAGCAAGAATTTAGGGAAGAAAGCGTTTGCGTTCGTAGAACTAGGCTAGGCCAGGTGTCTAAACGAGATCGGAACTAAAGTACAATGATACTATACTACTGTTTATATACTAGTAAGCCTGTGTTTGGGACTCCTTGTCCATACGTGTTTCCCCTAGGGATAACTCCACGCCCTTGACCCAGTGTTGTATGCTACTAGTCCGTAAAACCATTAAATACGAGTGGTAACTGCATGTAAGTAATAATACTGAAACGACCATGTGTGCTACGAGTGTCGGTGGTGTGTATGCAATAGGAAGTCCATGAGGTGTCGGCATGTATGATGTCATCCATGTGTTGGATGTGTGTCCGACATGAGTACGGCTTTGGTAATGAAAAGGAGTACAATCGGTGACGAAACAGATGATGAAACAGTCCGTTGGTTGATAAGACAAGCCCCCCAATAAGATATGATGAGATGTGAGAATGTGAAAATATGGCGATTCATAACACCATCAAGAAAGCTGTCGAAATGCTCCAGAAATGCTCTTTATCCCTCTGCATGAAGTCTTCATCAGCACCGCTCGAGCTCAAGGTGAACGCGCACATACTGATGTCGTCGACAGATGCAGATGCCCTGGCTATCATGCCAAAGACTGCGAATGAGATCCGTCTCCTCGCCGCGCTTCGAGAATCCGAAGCAGAACAACTTCATCTGTGCCAGCGCACCATTGAGCTCCAGGCAGCAAACATCCTCAATGAGGTATATTGCAAGTCCTTGCGCAAACGACTTGCCTTTCAGGACGAGAAAAAGAGGAAGGGAAAGGGGAAAGGGAAGCTGGTTGGGGATGGCCTGCTGGTGCTTCTGACAAGTGATGAATTTTATGAGCGGGTTGTTGAGTTCGAGAAGGCACAGATTCAGAAGGAGCGCGGGAAGGAAGAGCGTGCGGCGAACAAGGAGTCATTACAGAAGGAGTTGGAGGAATGGAAGGTGTTGGTTGAGGAGAGGAAGGAGTGGATCAAAAACCAACGACTTGCTTGGGCCAAAGAGAAGGAGGATCACGCTGCAGAAAAGGCAAAATGGGCATTAAATAAGAAGGCAGGCAAGGTAAAAGGCAAGTTCACCAAGCCTACACCAAAGCTTGGGCCTCTTCCAGCCGTCATTCCAAAGCCAAAACTGCAAACAAGCATTGCAGATGATGAGGCGGAGCTCGACGTGGCGGATGGTGACGAAGGACAGCGTGGAAACGATGACTCGGACGATTCGGAGTAGCATCGGAGGTTATTCGGAGATGTCCGATGTGTCGTATAAAATGACTCATCTTGCTCAAAATGGTACAACCAGCTCCGTTGATCACATCACCTGTTCCGAACGCCTGGCTCTGACTTCAGTTTCGACCGGGACAGCTTCACAATGATATATTCTATCATCTACATACAACCAAGTGTTGGAATACAAGCCGGTCACGACGGACCCGCACCTATATTCACCAACCCGCATCCATCTTCACCGACTCGCTACCATTGTCTCCGACAGACGCCACAATTCTACAGACTCGGAACGACTCAATCCGAGCATCCGACTCCATCGTTACTTACTGTTCTCTCCGTTTAGCCATATTATACTTACTTACTTTCCGTTCTCATCTCACTCAGATACACGTCGGTTTTCGTTTAAATAGCTCGATTATTTCACCAATATTATTGTCCTGTTCCCCCACGTCGTCCAACATCTATAAGTCTCAATAGGTTATGGGCCCCGGCCATAACTGAATCCACCTCGAATATCCATCTCTTTTGCTCATCACCTCTTCGCTCTATCCATTGTTATCACATCTCGTAAAATCCATACTGTCCCCGCCATGTCCTCGACATCCGCCAACACAAAGCTCGTCGAGTACTTTGCCCGTCTTCCGCATTTGAAGGCGGATGGCTCAAACTTCGTCACCTATCGCAACCGTATGGTCTTCGCTGCTGAGGCCGCTCAGCTCGACGAATCCTTGGGGGAAAACTTTGCAGCCCCAGCCGTGCCAGTCCCCGCCGACCCACAGAACCCGACGACAGAAGAGAAGGAGTCCATCGTCAAGCACCCTGAAGTCGTCCGAATGTGGAACTCGAACGTGGCGATCTTGAAGCAGGGAATTGCAGCGACAGTGCCGGATGCACTGTTCCTGAAGGTCAAGGGAGAGAAGACGCCGGGATTGATGTGGAAGAAGGTGAAGGATGAGTACGAGAAGAAGTCAAAGATGATGACAGTGGACCTGCGTCGGAAGCTGCACGACACGAAGTGCGCCAAGAACGGAGACGTGAAAGCTCATAGTAACGTCATCCGGACCATCCTCGAGGACCTACAATCCATGGGCGCGTATCCTGGCGACGACAATGCCCTCGCCATCTACATGGGCTCCCTCCCACCATCCTACGACCCGTACCTGTCAGCGTTGACAGCTACGTCGACCCTCCTCACGAAAGATCTCGATTTTGAGACAGTCATGTGCGGTGTTAACAACGAAGCCGATCGTTGTACCCTCAAGGCGCCAAAGAAGGAGGAGAAGGAGGCCGCATTCAACACGAGCAGCGGCTCCTCTGGTCGTGGCCGTCGCTCCCAGGGTGGCAAGAAGAGTAGCAATGTCGAATGCTACAACTGCCACAAGAAGGGGCATATCAAGGCGGAATGCTGGGCCAAGGGAGGAGGAAAAGAAGGACAGGGTCCGCGAGGGAAGGGGAAAGGTCGTGTGTCAGGAAACAAGGCAACCGACGACGACAACGGCGTGTGGCATGCCCACGTCGAGGGCTCAGAGTCTGGTGACTCTGATGCAGACTGGCGCGACTTGACTGAGGAAAATCTCGGCGGCTATGTCGAGCCATGGACCGAGTATGTCCGCAATTTGGAGGAGCAGCTTAAAGGATTGGCAGGCCTGTACCTCAACGATGAGGTCGCAACGCCCACAGAGGTACAAGACAACGTACCTATCAAAGCTTCTGAGGAAGCTGTTCCCCTCTTAGCGCTCCCCATTCCCCATTTTCCCGACAATATATCCATCGACGAGTCTTGCGCGGACTCAATGCCATCGCTCTTTGATGTCTCGGACTTGGAGCTTGATGATAATCGCATGCCCAACTTACAGAACATATCAGATTCATCAGACTGCTCTGATGAGGGGGAGTACAACATACCTGGCGAAGAAGATTTTGAAATTTTCAGCGATTTTAATGCTGGCAAGGAGATTCCGGACCTAGAAGACTGGTCCGATGTCGAGTTCGACCTAGAAGAGGTCAGAGATGAAGGGGACGACGCGTTTACGCATACCTTCAATACCGCATTTCTCGCTGCCGCCGCCATGCTTCCCAACGATCCCGAGGTCAACCTGTATGATTCAGGTGCCTCTCGCCACATGACGCCGTACCGCCATCGCCTATTCAACTATACCCCCATCACTCCGAAGTCCATCACTGCCGCTGACAAGGGCAAATTTGAGGCGATTGGCAAGGGGGATATGCATGTTTACTTACCTGGCAAAGGTGGTGAACGGGCGCGATTTCTTGTTCGGGATGTCCTCTATGCCCCGAAGCTTGGTGTTACGCTGCTCTCAGTGAGCAAGATCACCGCCGCGGGCTACTCCATGCTATTTTGCGCGTCTGAGTGTTGCATCTACAACCAGAAGGATAAGATCCTAGGAAAGGTTCCTGTCAAAGGAGGCCTTTATCGAATTGAAACGGACGTACCTCGCGCTATGAACACCAACGAGTCCCCCATCACCGTTACCCTCGACAAGCTCCATCAGATGATGGGCCATATTTCGCCTGATGTTGCGAAGCACCTGGTCAAGGACCATATTGTCGAAGGAATTATCCTGGACGAATCAAAACCTGCGCCGAAGTCGTGTGACGCGTGCGAGTATGGAAAGAAGACTCAAAAACCTGTTAGGAAGGTCAGCGAGCGTCCACGCGCGGCGAAACTGGGAGATACCATTCATTCCGACCTTTGGGGTCCTTCTCCAGTCCAGACGCCGTCCCACAAGGAGTATTATGTGTCGTATACAGACGATCACACGCGCTATTCGGTTGTTTTCCTCGTCAGGACTAAGGACGAAACCTTCGAAACCTACCAGCAATTCGAGGCGTGGCTTAGCACGCAGTTCAACACGAAGATCAAGGAGTTACATACCGATCGAGGCGGTGAATACCGCAGCGCCGAGTTTGACGTGCATCTCGCGTCCCATGGCACCAAGCAAAACTTAACGGTGCACGATACTCCGGAGCACAACGGCATCGCGGAGCGTCTAAATCGCACATTTCTCGAGAAAGTTCGCGCCATGTTGCACGCGGCTGAACTTCCGAAGAATCTCTGGGGCGAAGCTTTGAAGCACGCGGTCTGGTTAAAGAACCGCACATCAACACGCTCGTTGGACGGCAAGACGCCATACGAAATGCTCCACGGTGAGAAGCCAAATTTGCGAGACCTGCACAAGTTTGGGTGCAAGGTCTGGGTTCACGACGCCGACGGTTCAAAACTTGATGGCCGTGCTCGTCGTTGGCTGGGCTTTGACGGAGACAGCAGTGGCCATAGGATTTACTGGCCTGATAATCGGTCTATTGCGGTCGAAAGAAGCATTAAATTCAACGACTCTGTGGAGGTACAACTGCCGCATACAGTGCTGAATGAGGGGGAGAAAGGGAAGGAAAGCATTCAGCAAACATCTGGCGTTCAAAATGCGCAAAACACACCTTCTACACCCTCTGCAACATCTTCGTCGCCTCCTGCACCATCCATTCCATCCACAACAGCTCCCATTCCATCCACATCTGCTTCATCCCAACCTGACACGTCCACTATGCCCGACTTCGTGACTGGACTACTCCGTCGTGAAGGACTTGATCCTGCGGACATACGCAGTAACCGCTGCGAACGGAAGCCATCGAGAAAAGTCCAGGAGATGGCAGAAGCGAAGAAGTCGTCCACAGCCTTGCGTGAGGCATCCGCGGGCAGTGTTGACAATGGCTACATTGATATCCCAGAGCCAAACCAAGTCGAGATGGCCATGGCAGCCGCTATTGCTGAGTCGGAGGCTATTGAGCCCGTATTTGAGGAAGCAAAGAAGCGAGCAGATTGGCCGCAGTGGAAAACAGCAATCGAGGAAGAAATCAAGACGTTAATAGACGCCCGCACATGGCAACTCGTGCTGCGACCCGATGATCAGAACGTTATTGGTTCCAAATGGGTATTGCGCATCAAGAAGAAGTCAGGCGGAGTCATTGACAAGTACAAGGCCCGACTCGTTGCACAAGGATTCACCCAAGTTGAGGGTGTCGACTACTTCGTCACCTTTGCACCCGTTGCTAAACTCGCCGCCCTCCGTATCATCCTCTCCATCGCCGCTCGAAATGATTGGGATATCAAAGTTTTCGATTTCCACAGCGCGTTTCTCAATGGAGAATTCGATGACCACGAGGAGATCTATATGGAGCAACCGCCAGATTTTGAATTCGCGGATCGCCAGAAGTACGTGCTCCGACTCTTCAAGACCATCTATGGTTTGAAGCAGAGCTCTCGTAAATGGTACGAGAAGCTTACCACGGCACTCGCAACACTCGGTTTTACTGCACTCGAGAAAGATCACGCGGTTTTCCGACTCGTCCAAGGCGCGGACATCATCATTCTCGCAATACACGTCGACGACTGCACCATCACGGGCAGTTCAGCATCCCTCATTAACGACGTGCAGGAACGCATTGCTCAGTTGTTCAAAGTCACGCTGCTTGGGCCTATCAACTGGCTTCTTGGTATGGAGATCATCAGGGATAGGTCCACAAGGTCAATTTCTTTGAACCAGACATCCTACATTGACTCTGTGTTGCAACGGTTTGACATGGAAAATTGTAAACCATCTGCTATTCCTCTGGACCCGACAACATCCCTCTCTCGCGACCAATGTCCAACTGATCCGCTGGAGATAGCAGAAATGTCTTGGCGTCCATATCGCGCGCTGGTCGGATCTTTGATCTGGACTTCCACAGGCACGCGGCCTGATATAGCATACACGGCCACTATCCTCTCTCGTTTCTCCGACAATCCTGGGAGGCCGCATTGGGAAGCGGCCAAGCGCGTACTTCGTTATCTCAAAGGAACTCGCAGCTGGAGGCTAACTTATGGAGGAGAGGAAGGAAATTGAGGATTAGAAGGATATGTCGATGCAGACGGAATGTCGCTCGACAACAGGAAAGCTATTTCGGGGTACACGTTCCTCATTGACGGCGGCGCCGTTTCCTGGTCATCTAAACAGCAGGAACTCGTCGCTCTCTCCACTACCGAGGCCGAATACGTCGTGTTAACGTATGCTGGCAAGGAAGCCATGTGGACGCGTCATTTCCTCTCAGAACTTTTCGCACCACTGGAGTACCCCATTATTCTCTACGACGACAATCAATCCGCGCTCGCCCTCGCTCACGCCGAACTCGGCCAAATCCACGCGCGCACCAAACACATTGACATCCGGTACCACTTTATTCGGTACTCCATCCAGAACGGAGACATTTGTCTCATCTATTGTCCCACTGAGGACATGGTCGCGGACATCCTGACGAAAGCCCTTCCAAGCACGAAGGCAAAACACTTCGCTCACAGCCTGGGACTTCTTCCGGCTTGAGGGGGAGTGTTGGAATACAAGCCGGTCACAACGGACCCGCACCTATATTCACCAACCCGCATCCATCTTCACCGACTCGCTACCATCGTCTCCGACAGACGCCACAATTCTACAGACTCGGAACGACTCAATCCGAGCATCCGACTCCATCGTTACTTACTGTTCTCTCCGTTTAGCCATATTATACTTACTTACTTTCCGTTCTCATCTCACTCAGATACACGTCGGTTTTCGTTTAAATAGCTCGATTATTTCACCAATATTATTGTCCTGTTCCCCCACGTCGTCCGACATCTATAAGTCTCAATACCAAGGCCCTTCCCAAATTGTGTATAGCTGTGTGTATGGGAATTTCAATTTACTTGTATAACTGACCCGTCTTAAACTGTAATATTTGAACCGATTCTGTACCCGAAAAATAGTCTAGATAAATGCCAGAGAAGATATACGAAAATGAGCAAAAAGATGTGCTCGGAATCGAACCCTCGAACGGCAGTTGCCGGGTCACGTGATTACCACGGTGCTGGGTGAATTGCATTTAGTTGTATGTATGCACGAACCTAACGTGTTCTATGCGCATACAAAACGCTCAGTGTCCCATGGTGTCCAGCCCCCAATGGGTTTTGGGTCCAGAATGTACGTTCAATTACAAGTAGCGCTATGAGCTAACTGATACTGTAGTTTCCGTAGTGTCACCGAGCCAAATCCCCCTCTTCATACCAACGTCGTTTGTAAAACTGCCCCCGAAAATCTCACGTTCAATAGTTCTGCCTTACTTGTCTTCACGATCCTGAGCAGTTGGTCTAAGACTACTGCTCTCACCATCCAACATTTCCCTCCGAACCCAGCAGCTGCTTCACTAGTCGATATAAATTATTTTTTTCGTCGACGATCACCAGTGTCTGCGCAGTGCCCGTCTCTCGATAGTCTTCCAATCTACAATCCAACTGAAGGAGTACTTGGGCCCAACAAAGGGACCTGGAAGAGATTTGGAGGATGGGCTTCAGCGTTTGAGGACGCATGCCAAGACCTCTGCCACAGCGTTCTCGAGTTTGGAAGTCAATTCCAGTGCTGCATCTCCCCATCCCGCGCCATCGACATCATGCCTCAAGCACACCCCGCTCCCAGTTGTCGCGAACGCGAATCCATTCGTGGCCTGACTCGCAGTCCATCTTCCTCCCCCCCAGCGTCGTTTTCAGACGATTCCTGGATCTGCTCTCCGACATAGCCGGATTCAAAGTCGCCATGACCGTGTTGTCATTGAACGCTCGGCTGAACTATCTACTGCGCTGCAGCTTTCATGAGCGTAGACCTATGTAGACGGCGTGTCGCCGTATACTCGGTGCCCATGTTCGCGTCTCCTCAGTCGCTCTGCTACCCCCGACAGCTGGAGAATGGGTTCCAGAGTTCGGGGAAGCAGGCCGAGCATATCACAACTGGGCAGAGGAAGGTTGACAGCCGATCCTTCCGCGCCAGCGACATGGACCGCCACACGATGTTCAGACACAGAGCACGCAGCCCTTCTCTAGTTTGGAAGTCAATATGACTCCGCTTCCCATTCCATGTTATCGACAGAGCACACCCGCATCACCCACCATCAGATGACGGTTCTCGTTCCCAGTCCAAGCTGTGAGCGTTCCTGGCCCGAGGTGTCTGAAGCCCGACACCTATCCATTACCAGTTCATCGTCTCCGGCGAGCAGCAGTCTCTCGACCTAAAAGTGTTCACTCCGAAGAGGATGGCAGATGCGATATGTTCTTGTCGTGCGGTGTGTGTTTTCGAAATGTTGAAGCTTGAGACGCGACCACCTCCGACAACACATGGCTCAAAGCCGTGTCATTGTTGAACGCTTGACTGAACTGTCTACTGCGCTGCACCTTGCATTAGCGCGTCCACATGGCATGCACGAGGAATGTAGACGCCATCCTAGACCTGTGTATCGGCGTGTCGCCTTTACCATGGTAGGACACGGTGCCCACGTTCGTTCCTCCTTCTGTCACCCCCGACAGCTGTGTCTTCGCTCGAGTCACCTGAGAGCGCAAGACATGTCAACGGCTCTTTGTATCCGCACCCTGTAGCTCGAATGTCTCAACGTGACCGCGCGTTCATGCGGACGGCACAGCTTACTTCGGCCGACATCTGTAGCTGCACGCCCGGACACTTTTGCCTAGCGAGGTGAACACATCTTCTTGGCTCAGCCAAATCTTCATGCACACGCCTCACTCGCGTCTATGCGGCCCATGGGGGCGTTTCCGCTCCTTTCAGTATTTAAGCTTTGAACTGTTACTAGTCTTGTCAACATCGTCAACATGTTGGTCAACGTCCTCTCCGTCTTGGCTCTGTCCGCGGTCACTTTCGCGTCGCCTGCGTTACGGGCGCCACTTAATTTGGGCCTAGCGAAGGCGTGGGCTCGCGCGCTGTGGCTAGAGGAGAGTATGATTACAAGGACAAGGACTATTACAAAGACAAGGATTATGATCACAAGGACTACAAGGATTACGATCACAAGGATTACGACGACAAGTACAAGGATGACAAATGGGATGACAAGGACTGGTATGGAGTCCTTTTGTTCTCATCCCGCAAAGATCTAACATCATTTCTCAGCGTCAAAGGGTATCTCAAGCTAACTACGTACGACGGCAAGGACTTTGGCTATGTCGGGAAGGAGACCACCTGGTACGGCGCGTACACCAGGGCTAACCATGATGAGGAGAAATTGGTTGTCGAGATCAACGAGTCCTCTGACACCTGGGGAGCGTTCAACATCAAGACACTCGTACGTGACGCTCCCATTTCGTCTTTAACGTGTCTAACGTGCAGAAGAACGGTCTTGATCCTTGGAAACCCTACTTTTCTGGTATCGTCGGCTACGCGAGTACGTCTGACGATATTAGCAAGGGGAGCTACAAGTACGTCTTTCTTCCTCAAAAATTGACATCAACTCACGGCGTTTTAAAGCTATTTCTTCCTTGGTGGTGCAAAATGGCCCACTCCAGCTGGTGCTTCGGCCCAGCCGGTCGAAAACTCGTTTACATCCTTCACCGGTATTTCGCGCAATGTCGAGACTGCCATCGTCTGTCTTTTTTTCTTCTGTTCTGATGTACTTCACCCTGACTCGCCTTGAATAGTTCCGCGCTTTTGATAAGAAGACCAAGTGCTTTGACGTCCAGTGGGTTGACTGTGATTACTCTTGCCCCGAGACTTTTATTGGTGTCTATGAGGAGGGTATGTCTCTTTGAGCACTGTGTTGGTTCTGCGACTGACTGGGTTGGATTAGATAAATCATGTGTGCTCTTTGGTACTGGGGACAAAGAGGTGTTCACGGCTACTTTCGGCAAGGCGACTTTCGTGGTACGTATATAATCTTGCGCTTAACGTGTTCCCACTGACGCCGGGGCTCTAGAAACTTTCCTTTGAGGAGAAGTACGATGACAAGGACAAGTATGACGACAAGGACAAATACGACGGCAAGTACGACGACAAGAAGGAGGATGACAAGGAGAAGTGCGATGATGACAAGGGAAGACAAGTATGACGATAAGCACTACTAATTATCGTACTTCCACCACCTTATACCTACTATGTATGACGGACTTTGGGGCTCTACTTAGGCAGCATGGACAGTTTGTATTTATTATCAGCATTGTCGTAACAGTTTGCTCTCAATCACGATTCAGCATTGCAGTCCTATCAAAACTGTTTGCTTGTTTGTTGGGAAAGGGAGTAAGGCACTTTGGACTACAATGCGAGAGATGTGAAAGCCAAGACCGCAAAGCATCTCGTTGGCCCCGTTTGCCATTCGCATATAGAATAGGATTGGGAATGTTGGATCTTGCGCCACATAAACAGAGCAGGCATAACTCCCGCAGTGAACACGGTGTGCCGGTCCAGTGAGCTTTATTGGGGCAGCTTTTCAGTTGTTCGTAATGGAAAACGGTTTGAACACCTGATTTTAGCTTCGACTCGTGCGTCGTTATACTACTACTAGGCACTGTACTAGCGTTCTTCTATGTTGTAACGATAATGACTAGTAGTAACAAGTTATGCTCCCGCACTGACCGGGGGAAGTATAAGAACGTTGTTCCGACAGACCTCACTTGCCAACCACCACACTGTGTCTGGTTGAACATTGTCGCGAAATACTCGGAAGGCTGATCACCCTCGAGATAGGTTTATCGGACGGGCCAACGGAAAGTCTGATGCCTCTTACCCAATCCGTCGAGTTCTTGTCCAGTCACCAGTCTGGCTGCCAGGTAGATAAGCAACGCGTGCGTAGCGCGTTTCTAGCTCGGCTTGTCTCCTTTCGTAACGATTGGGGGGTGTTGCGCCATTATGGCACTTTCGTGCTCCCTTTTGGGTTGTTACATGCTCAGAAACGCGACCGCCACAGCGTAAAGAGCCGTGTGGGGTTAAAGGTGCTGCGGACGGCGATGGCAAACAGGGCCCAACACGAGCCGCGTTATCATCCGGATTCGCGCAACTCCTGTTGCCTCCCTAACCACCATGTCGCCCATAACCTCTATCATTGCCTTGTCGCTAACGGCGGCGGTGGCGGCGACACCGCTCTCCACGTTCCCTCACTCACCTACGACGCTCCGCTCGCCTTTGCACCTTGCGCCGGTCATTAACGAGCACCACGTACATGGCAGTATCAACGACTCGTACATTGTCGTGCTCAAGGAGGACCTGCCGCCGATGCTGAAGGAGAATCACTTCAACTTCCTGCAGATGGCGCACGCAGAGAACCCGTTGATGTCGGTCAAGTCTGGTGTGCAGCAGGTGTACTCGCATATCAACGCATACGCTGGTTCGTTCTCGCCGGAGGTTATCGAGCGTCTGCGGGGGCTCCCAGAGGTGGACTACATTGAGCCCGACCAGATTGTGAAGACGACCGAGTACACGGTTCATGAAGTGTCGACGATGGATAAGCAGAGGGGCGCGCCTTGGGTGGGTGACTCATCTCCTTCTGACCGTATCCGGAGCTAACGACAGTATAGGGTCTTGCCCGTGTCTCCCACCGTCCCAAGCTCACCTTTGGCACATTCTCGACTTATGAGTTTGCTGAGACCGGAGGCGAGGGCGTCGATGTCTACGTCATTGATACCGGCATCAATGTTGGACACGTTGACTTTGAGGGTCGCGCTCTGTGGGGCAAGACCATTCCGAACAACGATGTTGACGAGGACGGCAACGGTCACGGCTCTCACTGCGCTGGTACCATTGCTGGCCACAAGTATGGTGTCGCTAAGAAGGCCAATGTCATCGCTGTCAAGGTCCTTGGCTCAAACGGCAGTGGGTCCATGTCCGATGTCGTTGGTGGTGTCGCGTTCGCGGCTGAGGCTGCTGCTGCAAAGGCCGCCAAGGCTGATGCGGAGTTCAAGGCGACCGGCCAGACCAGTCACAAGGGCTCCGTTGCAAACATGTCGCTTGGTGGTGGCAAGTCTCCTGCTCTCGATCAGGCTGTCAACCGCGCTGTCGACGCTGGTCTGCACTTCGCTGTTGCAGCCGGTCAGTATCTTGACCCTCGTGTTATTACTCTTACTAATCTGTTTGTTCAGGTAACGACAACAAGGATGCCTGCAGCTACTCTCCCGCCGCCTCCGAGAAGGCCGTAACCGTCGGCGCCTCCACTCTTGGTGATGAGCGCGCTTACTTTTCCAATGTCGGCAAATGTGTTGATGTCTTCGGTCCTGGCTTGAACATCCAGTCTACCTACAAGGGCGGCCCCAATGCCGTCGCTACCCTTTCGGGAACGTCCATGGCTTCCCCTCACGTCGCTGGAATGCTCGCGTACCTCCTGTCCATCTACCCCCACGCCACCTTTGACCCATCGCTCAGCAAGGCCTTTGACCACGTTGATCTCCAGTCGCAGAAGGCGTTCTCCATTTACCAACTCGCACACGCCGCTCTGCCCCGCTGGATATCAACCTTCTTGCCATCGCCTGAACTCTTGCACGCACCTGTTCCTGGCAAGCCCAAGACCTTGACCACGACGCAGCTCAAGAATGCTTTGATTGGCCTTTCCACCCCCGATCTGCTGTCAGACGTTGGCGCATCTTCCCCCAACTTGTTGATTTTCAACAATGCGACTGTTGCATAATTGGTTACGACGCATATTGGTTGCTAGCATATACATCATCTATCGTTAGTTACACGGTTTGTACGGATATGACCTATGATCTTGCGCTCGCTTTGTATAATACACCCCATAGTTCTTTGCACGCGTGGCTGTGGCTGCATCTTGCAGCAAGAGCTAGTATTCATCGATTAGTTGGTTTTTGCTACGTTGGTGAGGACGACTTGGACCAGCAATGTTGATCCAAGTATATAAGGAAATTCATAACAATGAGATGTGGCGCGTGTGTACGCGTGTTGAGGCCTTGAGTGAGAACCGACGTAAGCAAAGAGCGATGTTGACGCGCAGTTTGGTCGCACATGTGTCAAGGATGTGAGTGATACGTACCAAGTCTGATCTCGTAGGTACTTACTTAAAGATGCCATTTAAAGGTAGAAACGGCACACCAGGTCCCAATGAGGAACGGCCGTGTATGGAAATGTTATGGCGGGCGAGACCCGATTTCCACCCAGTGACTGAGCACCCGCATGGATATCTCCGCATTTTAAGAAGGTCCCAACGGACCTCTGGCCACTGGATCAGAGAACATACTTCTCGAATACCGACCTATAGTCGGTCGCCCTCGCTACGAGGAGGAGAAACCAAGAAACCAAGGAGGGGTCCCAAGAAAGAAGATAAGTGCACATGGAAGCACCAAGGTGTCACACAAGTCGTGCACTCGTAGCCAAGATAACATCTGGAGATGGTTTGTCATGGACCAAGACGGCGCCGGTGGCAATAATACGGTCGTGGCTATTGTGTGCGCGGCGAGACAGCGCAAAGGCGCGGACTGATATGTTGTAAGAATACACACGGTAAGCACTGTCACTGAGGTGCGCAGACAGTCTCGCTTGCTGAGCAGGTGGAACGAGTTGCTCTAAAGCAACCGAGTGAAGTATTACTGCTACAATACATGCCTTATATACTGTAGACTACAATACTAGAAGATTCTACTACTGACTCATAAGTAGTCAGTCTTGGGCAGGCTGGGCTAAGGATGACTAAGAGCACGAGCTACGGAATGTGCTCGAATATTCCAACATGATACAATATGGTTATGAAGGGGCGCAGAGGCGCAAACCCGACTACACTTGCAGAGGTGAAGTGGATTGTAAAGGCGGCGCAGAGGCGCAGGTGTATTGGGCCAGGCCGAACTCGCAGAGGCAAAGTGGGCAGTCCAGATCGACTTAGAAATTCCTCTTTCGGCTGCTGCTCTAGTGGTGATTGTGCTGAAGTTGGTGTCGGTTGTGGTGCCGCGCTTGAAGGTGCTGGCAATTGCGGAGAGCTGCTCTGTCAGCGACAAGAATTCGGACGACGAGCTCAAGGGCGCCTTTTTGAATCATACACTGATGATGGTGGTCAGAAAGCAAGTATGTACTTGTACAACGCACTGATGATGGTGGTCAGAAAGCAAGTACGTACTTGTACAACACTTCTAACTGCTGAATACTTCCCGGTAAGGAAGAGAGGCGCGAGGCAAAGCTGGAGTTGATGTCCATCACATAAAGAAGCCTCCATCAGTGATATTCCCCAATAATATAAGGTCGTATACCGGCGCGTGATACTTTCCTTTGAGCACGACTGAGACAGGGTGTTGCCCAGATCGACGTAGGTACTCCTGCATGATCTCAATCACGGTGTCGCGTGTACCTTGTGGCGAAGTAATTCACCAACGCCCACAAGCTGTGAGGGAGAGAACAATATCCCGCCATGAGCGACAGACTTGACTGAGAGTCCACGGACCACGGATGCTTTCCTACATCCGTAGAGGCATATTTTTCATTTGACATGTGTTCAAAAATGGAGAGCAAGACGTTGCGCGGGAGGCTGCAAGTGGTGTTATGAATCGCCATATTTTCACATTCTCAATCTTATCATATCTTATCGGGGGGCTTGGCTTATCAACCAACGGACTGTTTCATCATCTGTTTCGTCACCAATCATACTCCTTTTCATTACTGAAGCCGTACTCATGTCGGACACACGCCCAACACATGGATGACATCATACATGCCAATACCTCATGAACTCCCTATTGTATACACACCACCAACACTCGTAGCACATATGGTTGTTTTAGTATTATTACTTACATGCAGTTATTACTCGTATTTAATGGTTTTACGGACTAGTAGCATACAACACTGGGTCAAGGGCGTGGAGCATCCCTAGTGGAAACATGTATGGACAAGGAGTCCCAAACACAGACT
>JADNYV010000631.1:0-19463 GCA_015501055.1 Mucidula mucida | reverse complement strand
GCGGGCCCTCTGGGGCCCCGTCGAGTGGCCGGTGCATTCGCCCGTCTTATCAAGTCTTGAGATTAAACTCCGAGTCCCACGCCGAGAGCGCAGTATCTCGGTGTCTGGAGACGGCCTCCGATTTTCCGCCGCAAGCAGGTCATATGTTCCACGCATTCACTTAGTTACTAGTTCCCGAGCCCTACGGTAAGTACTCACACCTTGTTCGTCTACGGACTTACTAACCACATTTTTCGGGGAATAACACCCCCTTAACCCTCACCCTAACCCTAACCGTGAGTACAGCGTTTATTTAACGTTGATATACTTAATAACTGACTCTGTCGCTTTGTTAGCCAACCCTAACCCTCAAACCCTAACCCGTCCTAACCCGGCGGTCCGGACCCGGCCCGAAGTACCGGCCCGAGGTGCGCCACAGTTATCATATGTGATCTAACTCTTTTCACAGGCCGATGGCAGTTCCCCACTGACCAATAGCATAATCGCCTTCGGGCCCCAAGTATATCTAGACCGTATGGACCTCAAAACACATGTCGATGCCGAGTAGGATCTGAAGAGCTTAAAAGCGAAAGGATTCAGGTGTGTTACAATTAACACCCCCCCTTATTCTACTTCGCCCCCACTTTCTAGCGCGTTTTTTGTCACAGCCCCCCTAACCCTAACCCCCTAACCCTAACCCCCCCTAACCCTAACCCTATGTCCCAATGGGAACCCTATTCCATCTCCGAGCCCTACTCTAGGGCTAGGGTTCGGAATCTGCCCAGTTTCGAGGATACTATAGTGAGGCCTCTTATGGGTCCTGGAACCAGTCCTGAGTAGTGGAAGATCCGTGAACCGACTTCAAGATGATCGTGCGCCACAACTTGATCGGCTCATAGCTCGCCAAAGTATAATTATATGGTCTGATATTCGCACAGTACATCCCCCTTGGTGTACCTACAACTTCCTCTCTTACAAAATACCTGTATTTTTTTTTTGTTTTGCGTCCTTGCAACTGAAGTAGGGGTAATCATTGTACTTTAGTTCCAATCTCGTTTATACACCTGGCCTAGCCTAGTCTTACGAACGCGAACACTTTCTCCTTTAGTTCTTGCTGTGGTACCTGGTTTAGTCACGTGGCTATAGTCAGTCGCTAACAGACCTCAGTGTATGCTTCAGTCACAAGCAGGTTCTCAATGAGCACTGTCTTGAGTTTCGGACAATAATGGGCATTCTTTGTCACTGGCATCATTGTGCGGTTACGGAAGAACATCTTAATCCTCGCCATCAGCGCCTTCATCGAGTCAACAGTTGCAAGTGCTTGCAGATTCATACCACCTTCATACTTATTTCCAGAGCAAGGTGCTTGCTGTTACTAGGCAACCAAACTTTTGATAGGTCTGGAATGTCTTCCCCATGATCACAAAGTACGTTTGGGCACCCGCAGAAACCAAGGGAAGAGCCGTGTGTATAGTCGATAACAGGTGATAGACAAGTATCAGTGGTATAGTCCTTGTATAAATAAAGTACTAGTGCAAAAGCGCAATAGCGGCAACGCCAGAGATCAATGCGACTAATGTAACGCCCTCCATGTATGACACGCGCGAAGCGGAATCACTGTCGTCCGACGTGGAGGCACCAGCGGAGCTCGTCGACCCAGCACCGGTTCCTAGACACCTATGTCAGTACAATCGAACTCGACGAGTAGATGGCGACACATACCGGTACGCGTAGAGGTCCTCGTCGTCGATCCCGTTCCAGCGCCAACAGAACCCGACTCTTCAACGCTGAGGCCGACACCATTCGAGATAGTGGGCATGGTCTGGCAGTTACTCGACGAGGGAGTCATCTGGGCAGTGAGAGGCGTGACTGTGGTGCCGACTGTGTACGACACAATATCCGAGCCGGCGGTGTAGACACCGGTGTAGTATTGACGGAAGGTCGAGTATTCCGTCGTGTCGCCGTTGATTGCGGTTACGTAGACACCGGGCGGGTCTGCGAAGAACATCAGCGTCGAGTAGCATGATATAGAGTGAATGTAGACATACACGCGACTTCGGCTTCACAACTCTCACTGTGGCAGTGATGTCAGGTCTGAGATCGAGGCGCGGGAAACATACTCACAAGGTGCCGTTGAATTGGTAGTTTCCGGGCATAACGAATTCACAGCCCATAACGTCGAGCTCGTGTTCGCACATGAGTGCGGCATCCCAGGTCGCGTTGGCGTTGGTGCAGATCCGGAAGCAGACTTGTTGCCACGACTTGAAAGGGTTAAATATCGAGCATGCAAGGCGATCCGAGAATACTCACGATGAAGGACTAAGAGAATCGATGAGCTGCGTTACAGGTTGTCAAGGTGGGAGTACTCACCATCCACTCCTCGTAGTTGACGTCATCTCCAGTGACAGCATTACTCGTGACGTTTCCTCCGACAGGGTTACCGTCCCCAGAAGGACCGTGCGGATCCAGTTCACCTGAAAAACATGTCGGGAGCAAGTTCGACCCAATAAACATCGGCCGGCTCACCTCCATAGTCACCGTCGATGATGTTCAGCTTCGTAAAGTCGCCGTAAGCCATGAGCTGAACGTAAAAGTCTGCATAGCATGAGTACGCATAGCTAGGAAAGAAATAAGAGAGACGCACCCGTCTTGATGAAAGAAACACCTGTGATGACGCCGTCGGGAATAACGCGCGCGCCATTTCTGGGCTTCGTACACCATGCGACGACTTCGTGCTAAAAGCAGGGTCTCATCAAACCGTCGAGAAGATAGGACGGCTAAGAACGCACCTCGGTTTCACCGATTGTCAGACCGGGCTCGGGGGGAGCCCAAAGACACCAGTCCTAATCGCGCAATTGGTCAATGAGAAGTAAAAGGGAACACGAAATGGCTTACATCGACCGAGTTGACAGAGGCCAAGCGGACCAAAGAGTTCTGGTTGACTTCGGTTCCCATCGTCGGTTGAGGAGGATTCGTGACGCCCATAGTACCAGTGGCAATCACACCAGGCAGGACTGTGTCCTGCGCGGAAGTAACCCCGAGGAGCGACGCTGTGAGTGTGACCAGGGTAAAAGAGAGCATGATGGCGGAGGAAGAGCAAGAGGAAAGGTTTGTTAGTCGACTGGGTCAAACGAGTGGTGGTGTCAAAGATGCGCGGGGGAAAGGGAATGCCTGGGCACGGGAATTGCTCGCAGCCTTTTTATCGTCCATCTTGCCAACAACTTGGCTGCGGACTTGGCTGTTCTTGATGTCTTGGCATTGGCCCAGCCTAAGAGTCGTCAAACGAGAAGGCGCGGCGCATATATTCGAAGACGTCCTTCGAACGCCCAATATATTGACGCACTGCTGATATTCAGACAAAGCAGTAGGAGCGAAAGAGGACGTAGGCGAACGACATCAAGTGGAATCACAACATGTTGTGCAGCTGGGCATACGGCGATCAGGACCCGTTTGTGTCACGAGGACGTACACTGCCTGGGCGGAACGATTACCTGAGAATGAGGACCCGGATTCAAACGACAGCAAAAAAGAAAAGCCAAACGACGTTACTATCCATTTCCTGTCAAAAGCGGCAACTTACCGACACTATTTGCTCTGGACTGCCGCCAAGACGTTGACTGCGTGCGCCAGCGGAGCGATCTTCTCATGGAAACTGTCACTTCCTCGAAGGTGGAGGAGCGCTCTCGGTTCTCGCAAGCGAGACGCGGCTCTTTTGGAAGCCCTTATTGGTTCTGCGATGACCTTGAATGGTCAAATTCCACCGGAAAAGAGAGAATGGATAACCAAAGCAGTAATACATGCAGACGTCACATTGGGAATTCCTACGTATATGGATTCAACAGGGTACAACAAGTAAGCAGGCGATTTACCTGGAGTAGTCGTTCAAGCGCGAAGATGCACGGCTGGGCAGCGTAGCGAGCAAAGTCGCCAACAAGCGGTAGGGATCTATATAATGGGTGTGGAATGCATGCTCCTGGTCAGGGAACCCTGCGTTCTACTCGGGATAACTCGTTGTGGACACGCGACAATCGGAGAAGCCAACGGAGAAGTAGCTATATCAGCAAGGAGAATTTTGGATGACTCGGGCATGCACATGAAACCGTACGAGCAAGAGTACCCGCTGATCAATGTGGGTCCAGCGCATTGATCCCGGGTAGATAGCTGTCGGAGATGCCGTAGGTGTGGCCAAGTATGACTAGAGCGCACGAAGAATACCAAGTGAGAGATTGGTGTCGTGGGATTGAAACTGACATTGAGGGCGCTTCAAAGCCTCGTCGAGATCCCTTGATCAGCGGCCATCGTCCAAAAACGGATTTAATTCCCACGGCATCCGATGGCATCCGAATTAGGCCATCGCAAGCATCAACCAACTGCCATCCGTTATCAAGACCTCCTCATCGATCCCCGCCGTTCACCCCAGGAGCCGTGCATACCCAGCCGCACCGTGCCCTCTGCGCGACCTCAACCACATTGCGACCTCTGCGATATTAGACGGCGACGAGCGCACCGGCAGTCCTTATTAAAAGAAAAAAAGACAAGGCAGGCGACGACGACGACAACGACGGGTTATGGCGGACTCTACGACGGAGATTGATTTAGACTCGGTCATCGACCGACTGCTCGAAGGTGAGATTGTTTTTCCTGTCGTTTTGGAGTTGGCGGTGCTGTAGGGCGTCCGGGCTTGGGTTGTGGCTAGCTTGGCTAGCGGCGATGACAAGGCGGGACGAGCGCCGAATAGGATGGAAATCATGGCTGGAGTACGCCCGAGGGCGCAGGCTGCAGGCTGGGAGGGGCAGGGTTACCGTTGGCACACAGCGGGGTTTGCTGGCGAGCAGGGGCACAACGAAAACGGCGGCGACCGAGGCGCGGCTCCGGCTATGCGCTCCAGACTGCTGCTGGACGCAGGCGCATCTTTTTGTAGAACGATGGGGACTAGAATGGGTTATCCTCGTGCCGCCGCTGCATAACGACAACGGCGGTATATGCGACGGTGCAAGGCTACTTGATGCCCTCTGCCAACGCCTCCGCCCACGCCGTATCGTTCATCACCGCCGACTTTGATGCCGACGACGACGACGACGAGCCGTCTCCATCCCCTTCCTCTATTCCTTGTCGCCCACGTCCTTGACCTTTCACGGTCAATTGCTGTCATCGTCTACCACGCCCAGCGGCTATACCGCACCGGTTACTAGGCGCTGTATACCAGCCGTCAACGGCGGTTTACGCCCCGCGATGGCCGTTGACCTGCACGTCGGTCATGATATCCGCTATCCTGTAACCCTTTGTTATGGCCGTCTGCGCTGCCATCTTGGTTCCCTTTCTCCGTTACCTCTTTATCTCCCCTCTTTGAATTCGGACATGTGCTAATTGTCGAGTTTTCTTTCAGTACGGGGCAATCGACCTGGGAAACCTGTCCAACTGCAGGAGTACGAAATCAAATATCTGTGCACAAAGGCGCGCGAAATTTTCATCAATCAGCCGATTCTCCTCGAGCTAGAGGCTCCCATCAAGATATGCGGTCCGTTTGATTGGCCAAACTTTTCATTACTTGCGCTCATTTTCGTCAGGTGATATCCATGGGCAATACTACGACCTTCTTCGACTCTTCGAGTACGGCGGTTTCCCCCCAGAGGCAAACTACCTCTTTCTTGGCGACTACGTTGATCGCGGCAAGCAGTCCCTCGAGACCATCTGCCTACTCCTCGCCTACAAGATCAAATACCCTGAAAACTTTTTCATCCTCCGCGGCAATCACGAATGTGCGAGTATAAATCGCATCTATGGCTTTTACGACGAATGTATGTTTGTTTCTACTGTTATACACCACTCTGAACAAACCCCACCCAGGTAAACGACGATACAACATCAAACTGTGGAAGACCTTTACCGACTGCTTCAACTGCTTGCCCATCGCCGCCATCATTGACGAAAAGATTTTCACCATGCATGGTGGTCTCAGTCCCGATCTACAGTCGATGGAACAGATACGGCGGGTCATGCGGCCAACAGACGTTCCTGATACGGGTGAGTCTTCCTTGTCTTCGTCTTCCTGTCGGCTCGTCTCCTTGTTTCACTACTTTGCTAATTCGAGCATTGCCAGGCTTACTATGCGACCTCTTATGGTCGGATCCGGACAAGGACATCACAGGATGGTCCGAGAACGACCGGGGAGTGTCCTTCACCTTTGGCCCAGACGTGGTGTCGCGCTTCCTGCAGAAACACGACATGGACCTGATATGCCGCGCGCACCAGGTCGTGGAGGACGGCTACGAGTTTTTCGCCAAGCGGCATTTGGTAACGCTTTTCAGTGCACCGAATTACTGCGGCGAGTTTGACAATGCTGGGGCTATGATGAGTGTCGACGAGACGCTTCTGTGTTCGTTCCAGGTGAGCGACTTCTTGTCCTTCACCTTCGCCGGCTCTGTTCTCTTAGTGCGTCCGTTCTAACCCACATTTCTAGATTCTGAAACCCGCGGAAAAAAAGGCCAAATATCCGTACGGGGGCATGAACATGGGACGGCCCGTCACCCCTCCAAGGAAGCAGAAGAAGAAGGAGGGACGTATGGGCTAGGTGTCGCGGCAGCGTTTTTGGTTGCGTCTGCCCTTGGCGGACGCATGATATCTACATATCGGTTCATCGTCTACCTAATGCTTCGGACTCCCTCCCCTCGCTCATTATTTTTCTCACGTTGTGTATGTTGTGGCCAATATATATTTTATATCTGTTCAAACCTTCTTACCATCAATGAACAGAGGCATTCTAGAGGTTCAGTACGGTGCACTGTGCACTGAGGTACTACGAGGCTTCGTGAGCGCAGCCCATGACGTTATGAGTGACTACACGCGTGAATGATCGACTTGCGTTGATCAAATTATCGCTGGTGTGGCGTGAGGAACAACAACATCACCAATGGTATGATCCATAATTCGAGAGATATGCATCATAACATCTCTGTACGAGGTCGACGGTAGATCGAGAGCTTATCCAAATGTTTTAATCATTGGAGGCAGAGAAGGATGCATTTTTCTGACCTCGCATAGTAGGAGAAGTCAACAGCGCGGAACAGACAACGGCAACGAGGTACCCAGGTGTTCTTCGAGGACCGGTGACCTTCAATAAAAAAACGTTCCCAGGACGTGGTTGCAGATTGGTTCGTAACGACGGAGCGCGTTCACGATGCGATTAGAGAGACTGAAGCGCGGTATGAAGCACGGGACCATTGATATAGCGGGTTCACGTAAGGAAGGTGAAGAACCAAGAGCGACTCGGTGGTATCCCTTGGCCTACAGAGCGAAGCTGCCGGCACTCATGATAGCAGCAAATGAACTCACACAGCCACTGATCCAAAGTTCTCTTTCTTCTCCCATCTCGCTGATCACTTGCAAATGCACGATATGCCAGTCTACTTTAGCGAACACGAAGGGTCGTTATACTCTTTTGATCTTTGGTACGCTTACCAGGAACAGCCGTTTTAAGCATCTAATTCCCTAGTATTTATATCGCCACTCGCGATATCGTTCATACCAGGACATTCCTATAAACATCCATCCGCGGCGGAGGCCTCACCTTTGAAAAGGGAATCCGCTCAATTGGTCCTGAGACAGGTCGTCCGTCGAAGACAATATTGTATACTCACGATAAGATTATCTGGTCCCCACGCTCCGGACCGTGTGATCTCAAATCCTGTGAGCCGGAATCGGACTCAGTAGATAGCGTCTCTTGCCCACCTACTTTCACGACCTCACGACCCTTACGCCAGCTACCCACCTTCCTCGTCATCACGTTGATATCCACTCTCCTCGAGTAAGTTGATCAATCCAGTCGTGATATGTCCAAGCACACACACAGCTTTGGCCTCAGCACCTTCCTACATGTCTCTGTCCTCCTCCTCCTTGTCGCCTTCGTCGGCATTCTCTCCAACGGACGATTTTCCGTCTCCCAGCTTGACGGGTTCGCCTGCCTTAGGAAATACCACTTCCTCCGCATCGTTGTACCGTGAGTCAATACATCTACACGGTGTGAAGTATCGGCTCACCGTCCTGGTACAGTGTATACATTTCTAGGTATGCTTTTCCTTGCTGCGTGCACGGATCCTGTCTAAAGGCATTAGCGACACTCGTCCTCCTACTTTCCGTGTCCGCCGCGATTGTTCTCCGGTCTCTCATTCTGCGAAGGCGGCATGCCGCCATGATGGCAGAGGCCATACGAAACGGAACATATATCCCACCCACAAACACACGCGGGCCAAAGATAGATCCGTCGCAGAAGCCTCCGATGTACGAAGCGAATCTAGTCGTTCGGCAGCACGACGACCACCATCTCGGGGGTTCGGACGCGATGAAAGTGCGTTCTCATCTCTATGGCCTATTCAGTGCCATTCGCTCATTACCGCTAAAGCCGGGCCCGCTATCCCTTTCCTACATCATTCCTCGCCGTGTACGATCCACCACAGCTTCAACTTCAATAACCGAGCCGCATGAACGCGTACGACGCGTCATATGGTCCCACTTCTACTCCGACTCCGCGCCACCTGTAACCAAAGCCGACACTCCTCTTGAATCCTCAGGAGAGTCCCTGCGCGTATCGATGCTCGTCGCCATGCCGTGTCAGTATTATGAAGGCGGTGGGCTCCCGCACATCGAGATAGGTGTCGTGGAGGTCACTGCGGAGTATGAGAAGCATACAAGTTTCAGCGAGGATTCCGCTAGCAGGGTGTAGTCGAGCTGTTTTGCACATATGAACTTTAATATGCAATGCAATGAACGCTTTGATTGAAGAACCGCTGTTAAACCTCGCCAGTAAGGAGAAGTTTGGACGCGACAGAGAGAGGCGAAAACGGCATGCCGTCGGCGCATGGGAAAGTTTCCGCGAGTGCGCCTTGGCTCGACGCGTTCACCTTTTTTCCATTCCTCCCACGGTCACTGTCAATTCACAAGATCTATGAGCTCTATTCCCCACAGCATATGTGCTCGATCTGTCGATCTATTGGTAAGTACGACGTGTTTATGGCACGGATCTCGATATCAACCTCATCGTTTGACTGACCTGGATCTTCCCAGCTTTTTTGGCACTGCACGTGCAAAGGCAATTGATTAGCAAGACCTCATACCTTCTTGACACTCGTGTTCTACTCGTGTCACGCTCTCATGTCGACGCTCACCACACCTCCTACATTCGCCTTCTCTTCCCCAGAGGAATGGACTGATCTCCCCGCCGACGAAGGTCGACGATACCGTTGCAAGTTGACTGTGCACCCTCACGGTTCTACATACGGGGAAAGTCCTACCTGCGGTCTGGGTTGGTCATTTCTGTATAGGATCACGGAAGAGACAACGGAGCTGCTGTACCTCTCCGAAGCCGTCCACCAAGCAAGCCTCGAGATATTCTTCGTTCCAGGGCCTATTTCGTCGTTTGCTTTAGATCCTCGACTCCGGAAAGTAGAGGTTCTAGTATCCGCAGAGCTACTGGTAAAAGGGAAATTGATGGTCAAGACGGGATCTACGTCTTTCACTCTCCCACGAAACAACGTAGCGATTGCTATCACTAGCCATCTGTTCAAGAAGGGGTTCACTATCTCCCAGCTCGAGCACATCGTCTTGGATATCAACATCTCTATACTGTGCAACCCTCAGACCGCGCCGCATAATCATGCTCCTGCAGAAACTCCCGCCCTTTCCGCGTTGATTGTACAGACACTAGATGGACATCATCTTGTGCTTCGTTCTGCCGACGGGGAATGGAGTAAAGGATATATATGGAATCTCCTCACTCCTCCGGGGGAAGAGCACGGTTTTGGACTCTGGTGAGTTACTTCCGAACTCGAAATTGTCGTCCCAAACGTCAGATCTTGTCAGTTTTGGATGCTCGTATGCCTGACGGGCGTATCGTCGGATGGGATTACGACGACGATAGCGATTGGGAGGATGAAGACGATGTTATCGGGAAGCAAACAGGTTCGTCTGATCATTTCGATGAAGTTGCGTCGAGACGACTTATTCATAGGCCTTGGCCTGAGTGGCATGGGTTCCGATAGTGGACGTGGGGCCTCTACATCGTCGGCATCAACAGCCGCTGAGGATTTCCCGTACGTGCGTCTCGCCGCCGATGCTATCCACGAGATTGCCGATGTCGCATATAAGACGTGAGCGCACATCCACATATATCATGTTGTTGATTGAACGGCCGTAGGTGGCGTGGAATGATGCAGTTCATATACACCGGAACAGTCGCGTTCGCTGGTATCGGCGACAGGTCATCGGAGCATCCGTCTCCCAAATCGATGTACCGTCTGGCCGATAGCCTTGAAATTCCAGGATTGAAAGAAACGGCGTTATCGGCTATCAAGGATCACCTGAACACGCAGAATGTAGTACAGGAAGCGTTCTCGCCGTTTACTTCCCGGTAAGTTCTCCCTACATCCTACTTGGTAAAGATTCTCACGGTAACGCCGTGTGTCAGGTATCCGGAAGTGCTTGCTATAGAGATAGCATTTTTGAAGGAGAACATGGCTGATGAAGAGGTTAAGAGACGGGTGGACGCGCTTGTCGAGGATGTGGTGGACGGCAGGATGCGGCATGCCACACAAGCATTTAAAATGCTGATTTCAATCGTCGATGATAGTTAGATGACACGCGTTTGGAGAAATTGCTAGGGTTACGCCATGTTGTCTTACATGAATGAATCCTCGTCCTCGCACGAATTTTACCGTATGGAATTCTTGTCAAGGCTCCTTCACCGCAATGAGACGCGACATGATGACCGAGAACGAAATCCAGAAGATCGTCTCTTTGTCTGAGATGGAAACACATATCATGGCAGGTGTACAGATTTCAGTGTCAAGGGTAAAGGCAAGTACCAGTACGCCTGTCTTTACATCGACGACTTCTTTGAGAGATCAACGCTCCCCAGCTGCGATGTAAGCTGGTCCTATTGGTGATGACATCAGCGTCTACGCTTAACAGAAAGAAACGGACACACCACTGCTGTCGTAATACTATCCAGAGAAGCGGGGGCACTGTCTGTATGGGTTGTGCTACTAACGCGACTTTGTTCGTCGACGGGCGGGAACAAGATTCTTGTCAGTTTTTCCACCAGCTTCTTTCTCTTGTCATGCCTCTCTTTGCTGCCACCGTCGAAATCATGGTACGTGAAGTGATCGCCTGAATATACTTAACAGTAGTCACATCAAATAAACACGCACAGCACAACCTGACTCACTGTTGGCCGGAGTCCGCGCATAGAAACTGATACTCTCATTCATACCAGGAATATCAGCCTTCCAGATTGGTTCCCTAGGTCGAGACCAGGATTCTTCCAGTGTCCGGATATAGTCCTCAAGAACAGCGAAATATTTCTTTCCGTTCTACGTAATAATTAGTCTTCAGCACACCTTGAACCCTGCAACAAGATAGATACACCTTATTTTCGACAAATTGAAGACAGGTCGCCTCTCGTCCACAGGAGATACAGCAGCGGAACGTTTTTGAGCGCCACAGGGTCAGCCCCAACTCATACTCATACTCATACTCCTCATAGCGTCCAAATGTCATAACGTAGTCGCTGAACTTGGAGTGAGGCGGGGATGGCATCATGACGCCTAGGCTGGGTGCGTTAACCCTCTCCCTGAATTCTCGCAACCCACGCAGCTATTCCTTTGCGGCGTCCCGAAAGTCGCCGTGCTGATTAGGATGCGTTTCATCAAAAACGTTTGTTAGCAAGAAGAGGAATTACATACCTTCCCTTCAATGATTTGATAAAGGCACATATAGCACTCTGGAACTTCGCGCAGCATCGTACCCTCGTGGGCGCAAAAGGAAACTTTATACGCGCCGGCAGCTTTCATAATATCGTAGAAGGAAGGGACATCTTCACGTTTAACGTCAAAGGTGAGAATCGGAGGGTAGGTCTCTGGGATATCGCAATCCCCCTTTCCCGGAGACATGGTGGCATCCTGCGCAGCTTTGTCTATGAAATGGCAGGATGACGGGAGGAAGAGAAGAGGAGTTCGTGAGAAGATTTGAGACATGGGCCACCTTAACGGCAACGCATATGACCATGTACGAGAACGTTCTGTAGTAGGAATGACCGACGGCTCGATGCGGTGAAGATACTTTAGAGTCGCGCAACAAGGACCAAGGCCGAGAACGACCAAAACAGCGCCGGAGTTGTGTCGCACCGTAGTACAATGATGAATATGGGACACAGTTCCTAACGAACACAGAAGGAACTGTATGCAGATCGTACGCGATTTGAGCTCGAAATCATTGTTATATACCATGCATGACAATCGTTTGCTACGTTGTCATCATCGTCGACTACTGAAGAGAAAGATCACGATGTACTCGTAAGTGATACAAGGGCCATGCGACAATCGCTGCAGTCTCCAGGCCCATGACATAGCCTATAAGGGCATTAGAGAGAGACACCAATGTCTTGAGCAAATATTCTTCTGCGATTTTCAACGGTGCCAACATTCACCCCCGGGAGATTATAGTTTTGAAGCAAATCGTCGACGGCTTGAACTGCAAGGGATGAGTTTGGGCCAAGTACCATATGATTTCCGCCTACCCGACATAACACGTAGGGCACCCTTAGTCGCCGGGAACGTAGGGTCGGCCGCAGGAACGACGATGGTAGGAGGAGCCCATGGTGGAAGGTGATTGGCCGCGGCCCCAGGAGCGGGATCTGGTGGGATGACGACATCAATCCGAGGGAGGGAGGCGTGAGCGGCTCTCCATCGTGCTTGCAGCTCTTGTTAAGAAACCGAGCATGGTTCCACTCCGACCTGGTGTCTGATTATCACGGAGTCTTACAGAGGAGTGATATGATGGAAGACTCACTGTTCGCGCTGGGCTACCTCTAAGTTGTGTCGATGGATGCCCTGAACGCGGAAATTCCATTCCATACAATGTTAGCCTGTTTTCTATGGTGCGAGGGAGTGTGATGCAGTTTGCAGGTCAGTGGCGGTGGTCGCAGCATCTCTAGATAACTGTTGCGGTGGCGCAGCCATGATTGAGAGTAGTAGTAGTAGTAAAATCCAGAGGCTGTGGTCAACTTTCTGTTTCCCGCGCACGTAACCTGGTGTAGATGCCCAGGGAGCCGGTCTACTTGCGACGTAAGAAGAGGACTCATAAGGGTGAATGTAGAACAATGCTCACGAGACATTCCAGTGCAAGACGGCCAGGCTCCCTTGTCCTACCCAGATTACGCACCGCTTTCATCAGACGAGTGTGGCCGACACCGCTCATGGTGGTGATACCTATGAAAGCAGGGTCGTCTATGTGGTGGACTGGAACACGATACATCTATCAGGATGACTGCGTGAGTGTCATCTTGGCTTGTTGGCTGTCTGGATGAACATGCATGGTCAGTCGCACCAGTGCACCTCGACGAGATCGCCGCTGCTCGTCAGGACGACTGCGTGGGTGTCCCCTTGCAGGTGTCAATGTCCGCCTCGACTGGGATAGCAGTCCTCGCCAGGGTGACGGCGTCTGGTGAGCCGTGCGCTGCTGGAGCGACAAGGGGTGGCCTTAGAACAACATAGGAGGCTGTTTACGGGCTGTCGCGGGCGTTGACAGGGAGAATTCGGGTTTGAACCGCGCGAGGATGTCTCTCTTGGTCTGTGGGTTCTGTTTCAGGACGAGCAAGACAGATACGCCGTGTGTGTGATAGTAGACGACCACTGATGAGGCACTCGATGGTGACGAAGCAACAGATGACATGGACGCGGATGAGTACATGGGACTCTCTTTGCGGGGTTTGGGATAGTCACGGACAATGGATGTTGTTATATTTTCTGTTAATCAATCCGGCTTAATGGGATGGCTATCATGGGGTCTGATAGTCGTTCGTCATCTCCTCATGTAGTGTATGCAGGCGACGGCAACTTGTGTGCCCAATCAAATGTGACATTGCATTGGCGACCGTGAGCGCGGGCCGGAACGCGTGAGCACGGACTCACCTCTGTCGTTAATATGTGGCAGGAGTGAGCAGCCCCAACTCATACTCATACTCATAGTCATACTCATACGTCAAAGCGCTCACGCATCACTGCCTTTCAGACGTTCTACTCTTCCAGCAGTCACCTACTTACATCTGGTCGTTTTTATTTCCAATGGACCAGACTGATGGCGTGGCACTGAGAATCTGCTACGTCTTGTCCTACGTTCTTGAAACCTGACACCTGTACTGTGGCACTCGGAGCATTTGCGGAAGTGAGAAGCTGCTATTTCCAGTCTCCTTCTATATAACACATAGCGGCGTTTGCGTTCATACCAGACAATCGACGACGTGAGGAACTCTCCATTTATCAGTGTACACTGTCGCATAAATACAAGTGTTGTACAGGCGGAAATCAAATCAACTCAGTCTTCCCGACGAGGATAGACAAGGTTCGCATCCATCTGCCTCTCTTCACCCCTACCCTGTAGCTTGATTGTGACGTTGGCATTCTCCGAGAGGTTGTGAAACACGCCTCCTTCCTCCGTTAATGCAGAGACTAGGGCGGAATAAAGCGCGGTGCATTCTTCTCGAATGCCTTCGTCTGGGGTGTCACCATCGACGACAAAGGTGACACTTCGAAGGGTTGGGAATCGAATAAGGGCGGATGCAAGATCTCCCCATGCGCCCGAAGTGGTGACGACAAGGGAATCTGTAAATTTGAGGCTAAGCTGGAAGTCCTCGAGATAGTAAATGTGCTCTGGCATCGTGAGAGAGCGCATATAGAGGTTCCAAGGGGTTGACACCGGCATGGTTTCAAATCGGATCTCATCGTAGGTGTCCGAGGGTAAGGATGCACTAATTGCGAGAGATGTAAGGCGATGGAAACGTAGAAACGGGAACCTTTGGAACCTCGAATCAGTAAGGTGCGGGATGATGAACGAAGACTTTACCGGTCAATGGTATGGTCAGTGTCTTGAAATCTAAGCGATAAATGGGCGAGCGCACTCATATTTGACGTAAGTGCATTCAGGGAGGCAAGTTGCTGGGTCCCGTACCAAGAAAAACTGCATTTAAGGCAGTGTATATGGTTGAGTTGGAGGGGCCACGGATGGTCGACGAGCCTGGACAGCTCGCCTCCATCAATTCCCATCAGAGTCAAGGACTGCGGACGGGGAAGCAGTGAAGCTTGTGGTGTGCGAGCTCCAGGCTGCGGGATCCAAAAGACGGTGTTCGCCCAAGATGAGTCATGGGCTGGTGCTGGTACTATTTCGAGCGACTCTATATGAGGGAACAGCAGGAAAAACGGAGGCATAGCCCCATTTTGCATGTGTACGCCTGCCAAAATGATTGATCGGATTACAAGAGTGGGGAAAATGGAATGCAGGGTGTTCGCGCTGAGAGAATAAATCATGAAGCGTCGGAGAGTGATGGATTGTAAGGAAGTAAGAGAAACTACGACGCGACGGAAATCGGGATCCATTGAAGCCCACTCTTCGAGATCTGTTCCCCCAGGACCGAAGCTCCCGATGAGTACCAACGACTCAACGAGAGCAGCCGTTGAAGGTTGAACTCGTTCAATGAATCGGGAAGATATGGATAACTTCCGGACCTTCCGGGGGCGGCCAGGATTGAAACTGAAGGGAGCAATCCTCTGTAAGTCTTCGTGCGGGAACAGCAGGATTTGACGGAAGATGTGCCTGCGCGCGCGAGGAAGGAACATAGAGGACGTCGAGGCGCATGCGGAGAGTTCTGAAGAGGCTGCATTCCCAGCACTGAATGGCGCCAGAGGCTCCACGTTTTGTATGAGAGCGACATCGTCAATAATCGCGTCGATTATTTCCTGAGGAAGGGTAACAGGCATGGTTTCAAGGGATGGATACAGGAGACGTAAAATCACTGGCACCCGAAGATCTTTGTGGAATCAGTTGAACGAAGAGCGCAATGCCGTTTGTGATTCGGACTGGGCAATGGAAGGAAAGGAACCCGTACACGTCTCGTGTCATGGATTGGTGTTGTTTGTCGATGCCGTCAAAGCCACCGCGCATGCATCTGACTTATGTCGTAAGTTTTTACCGATATCACGACTGAAAAAAGCGGGATACGTTACAGCACCTTGCAAAGCAATGTGCTCTCCACACTTTGCTCCTCTCTGGAATTCTGCTCAGGGTTGAGCCCAATTAGGAAGGTAATTCTACGCGCGCTGTACAAGGAAACCGTTGACGCGACCGTACCAACTCTAGAAGTCCTAAAATAAGTTGAGTGTTATAGCAAGGTTCTCTTGCCAGCTTCTGGTATGCTGCACCTTCAAGAACTGTGAGCATACACACAAGACTTGAATGAGATTCATTTCAGTAACTAGGTTACATGTCCGGGCCTGAGCAGACCAAACTGTGGAGAGTGCACATTGCAAGGCGCTGTAAGGCGCAGAAATACTCTACAATTCGGGAGTTTGCTTGTGCTCGATACATAGACTTCGCCGATGTCCCGCAGCAAAAACATCGTTGACAATCTTTAAGTCAATTTGAATTATCTCGTAGGGAAATAGTCATCTATAGCGAAAGTACGAGGTAGCTGTCATCCGAATATTTTTGTTGCTTTCCTTCCAAACGATAGGGCGACTTTACGTTTTTAGGGTTGGAAGGCCGCGATCAAAGCCTCAAGAGGTTCTGTGACGTGATGTCACCTCTGATCTGACTCCTTGTTCATTTTTCCATCCCCGCACAGCGCGTCCGGTCACTATTGCGCGTGCCTTGAGGATTTTCGTTCCAAAACCTTCCATGCCAGGCCACTTTGCATTTTCACAGGTGATATGAACATTCCATCCCTCCCGTACGATGTCGCACGAGCTATTGTGGAGACTTCTGCCCGAGACGACAACGTTTTCGCCATGTCCCTTGTATCTAAAGCCTTCCGAGAAATGTACGTGTATCAATACACCTATAGCTTTCTTCTACCGAGCGCCATTTCCACAGTGCGGATCCGATTCTCTATCATACCGTCGTCCTCGACAACTACGACCATAGCGAACTCTTCGCCCAGTCGATTAGATCACGCTCCGCCAGAGACCCCACTTTCTTCTCTCGCTACGTCAAAGTTCTCTTCATTGGAGGCATAGATCTCCCTTCCGAGGCAGACATTTTAGACCTCAACACAATCGTACTAGCCTGCCGCTCCATTCATACATTTTCGTTCTGGCGGCCGGCCCCTGATGACGATAACATATCTATACTCGCTCAGGCCGGGCAACTTCCATACACCCGCCTGTCCATAGCCTCACCTCTATGGATTCTGGTACCGCCGCGTCTGACTCACTTGAATATGTGGCAGGACCCGGGAGCGTGGCTGCCCAAGGATAACTGGCGCAAGATGTTCGCGGCCTGTCCGGCACTCACGCATCTGATGCTTGACGCCATGACATGGCCGCAGTTCCCCGAAGGCATAACGCGATTCGGTAAATTCGTGTTGACTATGGCGCCAGATACGTTGGAGGTGCTGGTCGTAGAGCTGTTGTCACGGGATGTCCCGGTCAATGCGGTCAAGACCGACTTGGAGAGGATGGATGACGACCGACTGGTGGTAATATCAAGAAACAGTTCCTTTGTGGATCAGGTGCCGAATATGGTCTACTGTCGGGAGGCTGTCCACGCTACTTTCCGCGGGGATGGACGGGGTGGAATGGATGTCTGGAATGTAGCAGGCCAGGAGGTAGATCGACGGCGCGCACGGAGGCGCGCGAAGGACAAATCTGGTTAAGCTAGCCTTGATTCTTAGTCACTTCAGTGGTATTTTCCAGTCTTCATCTAGTCTTCATCTAAATCAGAATTTGGTTTTTGTGCGCGATGATCAGTACAGACTTGTGATACGCTTGACTGAGAGAGTTCCTGAGCATGACTTCTTCTCACTTTCTTCCACATGCTCCAGGATTCGGTTCATGTCGCCACCAGTCATCAGTGAAAGGTAAACCTTCGCTCTCTCCATATAATCCGTCTAGATCGCAAAGTCTGAGTAAACTTCTGAGCGTGCCTGTCAAATGATCAAGACCGCTCGAGTTTCGTATTTTCATGGGACGCCCCAGTCGCGCCACAAGCGGGCGAAGTCTGGCACCATCGATTGTTTTCTGTACCTGGAGGTTCTTCGGAGCTCCCTGAACCTGTTGAGTCAAGTTCTAGATGGCCAAGCGTCCACTCAATCACGACTCAATTCCCTGTCTCCCTTGATCCTGCAGAATTCTCCGATCCTGTTTGACGACCACGTGAAGTCTACGGTTTTTCAATCTCCATGGATGCTCTCAGAACTATGATGAAGCCCCTGGCTTCGAAAATTCAATCAAGGTTATCGCGATGAACCTTATGGGCGTAGAGTCCCACGTCCATCGTCCCACCTTTTAAAGATTCGCATTCATCGTCATACAGCCAGGTCGCAAAACGGTTACACGATTTTCGGAGAAACAACTGAATGTAAACAAGCTCCCTGAGATGATGTGGGGAAAATTCGGAGACGCGCCGTGTCGCAAACACGTCCGATCAATAGTCTAGACGCTACAGCGTGAGTGCTTGATTGCGTAGAGGCCATAAGAGTCGAATATATCCATACAGTTCGCTCTAGTCGCATCATAATTGTCCAAGCAAGGGTCGGGGGCCCCTAATATTTGCCGAGCTTTCCTTTTGCCTCCACGATGTACGAAGTCTTTTAGTCTGCAGATCCAGATACCACGGGTATCCTCCATTGTAGCTTTGGTCCCATGGGGCTTGGACGGGGATATGTGGGGTTTTGCCAATTCGGAACATGGGGAACGGTCTACATCGTCGTCCACGGCGTACCTCTGGAAAAACCCTTTTTGATGGCATGATCGTGCGCCCCGCGACGTCCGCGAATATAAAAACGTGCTCGCTTCTCCGCTTGCTTCTTCAGAGTGCTTCTCATTTGTAGCTTTCACTCTGTTTATCGTTGTGTGAGCACTGATGGCGCCCGGAGCTGTTGCAGCAGCGAATATCGCTGGTTTCAGTCACCTCATTCACCCCGACAAGAGGTGGTACAATAATCGCAGGTGCGTGGTCTTCTGCCTTTGCTGAACGAACGTCCTGAATGCTGGCGATAGATACTTGCCCTCAATGGCTGGATTGTCCTTCTGTGCGTACAGTCTTCCGCTCACCGTCCTTCTTACCGACTCTTTGTTCAGCCTGGTCACTGCCTCCACCAACGGCTACGATGGAAGTATGATGAATGGGCTGCAGTCGCTCACGCAGTGGGCGGACTACTTTGGGCACCCTACAGGTGGCAAGCTCGGTCTCCTCAACGCCATCCAAGTACGTAAAGCCCCTCGATCTGTGGAGCCCTGTTATTGACCCTCTCCCTAGAATATTGGAGCGCTCGCCGCCTATCCCTTCGCGCCGTACATTTCGGATGGTATAGGTCGTCGGCCTACTGTCGCGCTTGGTGCAGCAATCATGGTAGTCGCTACTGTTATACAGACTGCTTTCCCAATCTGTCGGCATGTTCATTGGTGCTCGGTACGTCCCGCCTCATCATTCCAGCCCTTGTC
>JADNYV010000630.1:0-19498 GCA_015501055.1 Mucidula mucida | reverse complement strand
GGACCAGGAGATGCGGTTCTGGTACTTTTCTCGTTCGCACATCGCGATCGGAGAGGCTTTTGACTACCATCAGGTGTGTATGTCGTTTATCTCTGTTGCAACGGCCTTACTGAGTTTGTCTCGTATTTCTAGAACCCTATGCATTTTATCCGCTTTGTTATCTTTATGACCTTTGCCAACCCAGCGCAGCTTGGCTACGATCCAACCGTCGTGCGCGTACGCGATCGCGCGGGAAAGATCGGTATCGGTTCCAGGTCAATGGCAAATTCTACCTCAGCGGAAAGGCCGCTATTGACGAAGAAAGTGCGCGCGACATTGTTACACGCGCTACTCGCGTCTGGGGTGTCGAAGAGGTCGATCTCGACACCAATCTTCCGGTCAATGGAGACAAGCTCGTCCTCAAAGATGTCTGGCTATTTGATGATGCCAAAGGCGAGAAAGCCATTCAGGACGATATTTTTGCGCAGCTTCGCAAATTGGACGTGAAACTTGCAGAGCGGATGGCCGCCGGCGACTCCTACGAAGACCTTGGCGTGGATCATTACCCCCCATCACCACAGACTTTAGAAGATAACGCCAAACAATACTTTCTGACCATCATAGAGGATGAGGTTGTTGTTATAGGCAGCGACCAGGATGTCGCCCCAGCTCCCGACACGCAAAGTGTCCCGTTCGAGTATACCGAAGTGAATCCGCCGACTGCAGTACACCCTCCCGCTGTACGTGGTGCTTCACGCTCTGGCGTGGAGGGCTTACCTCCTCAACGATCCCGGCTACCGACAGTGCGGGTGGCAGTGCATAAAGCGCGCGTCCATCGCCGCGTTATATTCCGGGAACGCTGCAAGAGGTTAGATGCGCTTTTTGACTATGGCGACTACACGCTTGCAATCTGCCAGCTTCTTGAGGGTTCGTCGTGTACTTCTTGTTGTTCAATCCTGTCATATCTGACACGGGTGATAACGCAGGGCTCAACTATTTACGGCTCGCTGGATATGTTCATCGCGATATCAGTCCCGGCAACGTCCTCTTCGTGAAAAACGAGGAAGGTGCGCTGCAAATCAAAATCTCCGACCTTGAGTACGCGCGATCTTATGGCGCAGAGTCGAATGCTACGCCCCTTACTGTATGTCTCGTTTGTTCAAGCTTGGTCCTGCTCATCTCATTGTTCTTTAGGGGACCCCGGGCTTCATGGCTGTCGAATATCAGCTTTTACATCATGCTTTTTGCGCCCGATCAACCTCCTCCTCAGAAGGTCCCGTTTAACTTTTTTAAACCAGTCGTTATTGCCCCGCCGCCGGTGGAGAGCAAGCCCGACGTGTGGTTTCGACTCAATCTTCTTCACGATGTCGACTCTGCTCTTTGGTTGTACTGCTCGTTGTTGTTCCACAGCTTGCCAAGCTCCGTGAACGACCGGGCTTCCTTCACCTCCATTGCCGAAGTCCAAGAATTCGCCACGACCCTTTTCGGTTATGCCCGCCAAGCAACTGCCCCGCGGTATTCCTTCGTCACGACCCCGCAACAACACGCACAAGCTGTGAAACTTCTAGAACCAATTTACTGTCTTGACGAGGAGTATGGACATTTGCTCCTCCAAGGCCTGCAGACCTTCAAAGCCCTTGTCGGGTTTTATCGGACGGTAGAGGCGACGAAACCGGTCCCAGTGGGACAGTCGTTCATGTGGGCTAGCATCTGAGCCGGATTTCTATCGGACTCTGCAGGCTCAGTTCTTTGCGATACACCATCACCTTCGCGGGTCCACCATTTCCGCGTTGCCTTTGCCACATTGTCCGTCGTTGAAGCGCAGGAGAGACGTCGACGAACTGGGTTATCTCTATCCAGTCGAACACGATGAGGACCATGCACCAAAACGCGCGAAGACGGAACAACCAGATGCTGGGCCATCTGCATCCGGGTTAAAATTGAACCCAAAGCCAAAGACCATCTACGGTCAATCTCCCTAGAGATTCGTTGTGATGTGTTATATATCCTGATTATTTACTTGGAATCTTATATATTCTATGTTTTCATTCTGTTAGCTGGCCTCAAAAACAATGAAGGAGTAGGCATCCAAATGAATTGGACGACTCGTCATATTTTCTGCTTTCAAGTGCGCTTTGCTTTGTGCTGAGCCGTGCGAGAACGGTCGTCAAGTTGAATGCAGGGGTGATCAGCGCTCAGTGATCAATCGATCACCTCTCTTCCTGCACCATCTACTATTCTTCGACACTTGATTACGAGCTCTGAGCCACCTGCAGTGCAATGCTCCAGAGCTTACCGCATCTGCCATGTCGATGACAGCGGCAGCGCGCATATTGAACATCGCCTTCACATTCTGAGCATGACGGGATCCGGGACTTGGAACTAGGGATCAGCGCCCTTGCAGCATTAAACTTATACTTGTTCTGAACGGACTTCCATATTTCTCATGGCATGCATGTTGCTCTGTATTCCCCGACCAATGCTTATCAGAGCCTTCCCTCCCAGAAACCCCCAGCATGGCGAAAAAGCCCCGCCACGTTGTGCCTCCTTCGAAGTCTCTGCCGCCCGATCTTTGCACGGAAAGAAAGTCTGAACGGCCTTGGGAGCAACCGACCGACACGTAGAGTGTTTTTTTTTTGTCTAACCTTCATTGAACCTGTTTTATACAGCTTGAACGGTTCATCGAACAAGAACACGTCCAACTTGTCGTCTCTTCCCTCCACTGTGCCACAGAGTTGCCCGCCCAACAGCCGACAGTGTAAGGTCTTCGTGTACATTACTGCCGCGTGTGCAACAACTGACACTGTCCATAGACCGAATTCGCTTTGCGACGCGCCTGAGAATAGACCGGTCAAGACGCACCGTCGCGCGAAAGGAGGTATAGACAGCGCCAAAATGTCTACGAACGACGCGTATGTCGTCGTTTCTCTCCACAGCAGTGCCCTGACTTGCCGCTTAATGGACAGCGGCAAACCTTCGGACGAAACAAACTCTAGAATCGCCAGCCCGCCAAAATTACCCAAGAGAAAGTAAAGCATTTATTAAACGTCGCGATTGCTTGTCTTCACATATTTTCGTGTAGGTCGAAAGTTCGGCCGCAAAAGAAGCCCGAAACGGAGAGTGTACCCTTACCTGCGCCGCCTGCTAAACGTTCTCGCCCGGTTGTTGAGGATGAAGAAGAAGACGTTGGCAGCCTGAGGTCCAAAAAAAGGAAGAAGTAAGATCTACCCTATCCACTGGACACATATTGATACGGTTTCTAGGATAGGACAGACTGTCCCAGTCGCGGAGGAGGCTTCTCGCGCTTCCAGCACAAATAAGAGGTAACGAATGTCTTCCTGGCACTACCGCTGTCTGCTCAAGTGTTTGCTGTTTCAGAACTGAAGCCGATCAAGTACATCGTGAACTACAACAATCGTTTATCAGTCTACAGAAGTCGTTCTCTGCGTGCGGCAATAGTGTAACGGTCGTTGAGCGAAGACTATCGAAACATTTCTCGCAAGGAAAGCGGAAGGTAAGGCATATTTTGCGATGAGTGCTGTCCGGTGTTGAACACGCGTATTAGCGAGCGAAGCCAGCCAAGGTCAACATAGTTACCAGTACCTCCGATAGCTTTGCGGCAGCAAAACTATGGCTCTCCGCGACGTCTACCGCCCCCTCTCAGGACGCGCTGGGCGACAACAGCACGGTCTGTTAATGTTCTCCGTGACACAATACACCTTGCTAATCACAAAATCTCAGGCATCTACCTCGAACACGACACATCTCGATGCCCCGTCGTCTACTCAACCTTCGTCTACGTCAATCTTCGACTTCTCCCTCGATTTGACTAACACTACCCGTAATGATGATGAAGATCGAGCTGATGACAATGCAATAGAATTCGAGGAGGCGAACAAGACACCTACACCAGCGCAGTCCACAAAGATACTGCGGTTTTTACAAGAGGTCGAAGTTTTTGAGGGTAGCGAGCGTCGGATCTGTTACTTGCGGAAGGCGTTGGACGTTGAAGGGGATGAAGACGCGGAGTTGAGAAAGGAGGCTATGCCGACGAAGGAAAGAATAGTCGATGCATGGACTGTGAGTTCGCCGCTGGCAGTTGCTTCCTGATGGGTTTGAAACAATGTCTTGCTAGGTGATGAGGCTTACTCCGACATCAAGCCCGACATACGAGGATACAGACGAGGAAGAGGTTGACGAGCTTGCCTCTTCGCCTGTAAAGATCAAGCCCATCGATTATGGTGATTCTGAAGAAGACGATGAGGATGGCATCGAGTCGCTTTTCACGCCGCCGCCGAGGAAGAAAAAACGTGTCGGTGATCTCATTTCTTTCGAGGACCATGGGGAACGTTATGATGAAGGTGGTACGAGTGTCGCTCTCAGCCCGTCCCCATCTGGACCGGATGTACGTCTTTCAAGTTTATCTACAATGTCAGCTTCTGACACGATGTTCCTTCTAGGCTGACGTCTTATTTCGGGAACGCTTGCGTACACGTAGATCAGAACAAACTCACGACAATGCCGACGTGACTGAAGCGCCACTTTCAATCTCGTCACCGAAATCGAAAAAGCGAGTCAAGAAGCGCGAGGAGAAGGTGATTATCTTGTTTTGAATCGTTAATAGCAGTTACCTCAACAATCGTTGCAGACTTTCACGCCCTCGAAATCGGTGTCTACGTCAGTCCAAGAATCAGAGCCGCCAACATCGAAGGCTCCAAAGCGCAAGCGTCAGACTTCCAAGGATGATCCGTCGCCCTCGAAAAAGCCCAAACCCGAGCAATCGACTTCCAAGCAGGCAATACCGGCATCAGGCCCTGCGGGTGAGGAGGACACAAAGGCCATGGAGGAAAGTGATGACCAACTCGAGGATGAAGAGGAGGTTGGTGCCTGGGAGCACAAGCTGCGTGCAATGGAACGACAACTCTACGAGTACTTGGAGCAGCGAAAGGAGAAAGAGCAGCGAGGGGAAAGGGACAGTGCGGATGATGGGCAGGAGCTGTATGTGATGTCGCGACAACTCAACGAGCATATAAAGTTACACGAAGAGCGACAACAGGAGATCCAGAAACAGCAGCGCGAAGAAGAGGACAGAGCGGAGGAGGCCAGGCAGAAGAATGCAAGGGAGGATCAAGTGCGGGTGTTGAAAGAAAAGCAGCTCCCGAAACGTGGTTTTTGTGTCAATGACGAGGAGGAGGAGGAGGTGGAGAAAGAGACGAGTCGGGTTGGGGAGATGTTGAGGATCGAGAAAGAGTCGGAAAATAGCGAATTGCGTAGGGCAAGGCAGAAGAAAACACAGAAGTGAAGCAAAAATAGGCATGTGGTGTACGATTTTCCGTCATTTCTTGGTGATATCTACGTGTAACAATATTCGATGAATCTATTTTGTACAGGGTTGGGTGCCCTTATGTAACTTACAACCATCCGTGGCGCGAAAGAAGTGTTTTCTTGCGGTAAATATCAATCGACATATCGCGTATCACTGTTCTGGCAACTTCGTTTATTCGAGAGGATAGAAGAGCGCTACATTTGAGAAATGGATCTTTAAGAACGATCCCGGAAGAACACATACATCGTTCGGCCCATCCGTGCTACAGTACAACATGCCATACATCGTATGATTCTGAGTCAAAAGATTAGTGCGTCAAAGCTTGACAAACGTTTGCCTCGTATCTAGGACGAGCCAGGATATATCCTTGTAGAGAGAGGGGATGCAGCGACTAGCATAGGAAGAAATGTACATAGAGCCATGCGCATCCATAACGCGTTCTGATAGAGACGTCAAAAAGCGTATGGGAAGTAGAGAACGTCGGGTAGAGTGGATCTCGGTCCCTAGTAAGAAATCGTTTCGAGTCGCACCTGCATGGAAACATGTAGCTCCGCGATAGAAATCGTTTTCACCACCTGTTGGCGTTGGCACTCATCTTTTCACCTTCCAGCGACGCGCCTATGCTTGGCCCATTGACCACGTTCCGGTATGAGCTGGCCTGATTTGTAGAAGATGGGCGTCATATAATTACGCCACACACATAAAGAACAAAGATTGCCTGATGAAATCGAGGAGTAAATGCACAACCGTAAGCAAATACCGCGAAGGTCCTTCTGATGGTCGACGCGGAGAAGACGTGAAGAAGACACCGATATCATGAACCTGCGTGCCTTTCATGGAAGAAAATGGAGCTAATACGAGCTGGAATGAATTTGACCTGAGCCTAATAAAAAAAGAGGTCGCTGAAAGACGTACCGCTCGTTAAGAGCCCTCCTGGGCATGTATCTTGCCGTCAAGTCCCTCTTCAGGAAATGCACTTCGCTTCGACAGCATACTTTGAAGTGACCATTTTAAGATTAAGACGAGGAACGCGCGCGCACCAGCCCAGGAGTCATGCTCACAAGCTTTGCAAACCCCAGTTTGTTACTGCAACTGCATTCAAAGATTGAACTGACACTTTTTTTACAGAAGGTCATTTGCGCGTGCGCCTGGCGCAGAGCTTCGTCTTCAGCCAAATGAAAGAGATGTTTCCACTGATCCTTGAGTTCTAGGCATAAGTCGCGTTTTCAGCGCGTTGAGACTTGGTTGAAACCTTGGATTCAATCAATATCAGTATCTCTAAACAGACTTGCCGGGTACATATAGCAACTCCTCGTACAGGTCAGTTTTTTATGCTCCACAAATAGAGTACGGCGTCGGCTGCTTGGCGTTCGACGAGGATCCGACTTTTAGTATTCGATAGGTATGGCCGAGGACAAGGGGCGCGCTGGGCCATGGCATTTTTAGGTTTGCCTTAGCAGCGAACCGTTGGTTCATTGGCCTTGTACTAGTCCATTCTACCATATGAATTGGTTCAATCATTGGCGTCTATGGAGTATCCAGTGCTCATAAAGGAAATGCCGCAATATTACAGCTGGAGCTGCGCTTACTTTGTGTTGGCACCGAACGAGTGGCAGACTCGACGAAACGAGTGTTGTCTTTCTCAGTCGTGGAGGTACCAATTCCTAGGAATGGTCAGCAGCGATAACTCTGATCGTCAAAATGGGAAGGACGTCCCGAAAACGTTCTGCTGCAGGTTGTGAGACTCTCTCAAATTCACGAAGCAGACGCAAAATTGAAGAGCCCACCAGCATGCTGTCTTGGATCCAAATGTTTGTGACGTACTCACCATGCAAGGTGAAGACTCCGAGCATTCCAAGTCGAGCTCTGGTCGAGCTCGAAGCATCATGTTGAGACCGGACCGGTAACCGAAGTCTGGCGTGGGAGGAAGAAAATTAAGTAAGCGTGGCGGTTGCTAGCAGACGGCACTTGCTGTTTATCTGGTGCTTGATTTACGGGAAATAATGCCTCAGCCTGCGTCTGGAAGCAATGCGAACGGAAACGGCGTCGAAGAGGGCGGCGGAAATGCGTCGTCTACGGGCGGAGGCGGCAAAAGTGCGTTTCGAAAAGAGAGAGAAAAAGCTAATTTTTTCTAACAGCCAAAGACCTCTCTCACGTACCGTGCAAATTTTTTCGGGTAGGGGGATGCACGGCTGGCGCTGCGTGCCCGTTTTCGCATACGACTGGGCCTGGCGAGCGGGGCGAAAAGGATGTGTGCGCGTGGTTTGTCAAGGGGACGTGCAAGTTTGGACACAAGGTGTGTCTTAACATATATCGACGGCAAAGCTGACAGGATTGCCAGTGTGCTCTGGCGCATGTGTTACCAGGCCAAAGCCCGTCGATGGACCGGCGGAACAAGAAAGCAGCGCAAATGGCTAGTGGAAAGGGCGGAAAAGAGTCGAACAAGGGTCGAGGGGAGGGAGGGAGAGAGGGACGGGGACGGGGCGGAAAGAAAGTGGGTGGACTGCCGATTACGATGTCGCTCAAGGCGAGCATCAGTCCGAGTGCGCCTGCGCCTGCACTCAAGGATGCAGATTTCTCGAGCTTTGGTGCCATGGCCGAGAAGGGTATGTGTTGCTTTTTTGTTTATGTTCTTGTCTAATGTTTTTACAGAAGAGAAGAAGGATGAACCAAAGTCGTGGGCGAGTGTCGCTGCAGCAACAAAGAAGCAGGAACAACCAGAACCGAAACCAGTCGAAGCAGAAGAGACGCCTTCTGGTACACTCCCCATGAGCACACCACGACCACCTCTTTCTCCGTCGAAACCGCCAGTTGACTTTGGTCCGATTGGCAGTCCTCCTCGAAGCTGGGGCAGTGCACGCCAAATACAGCAAGATACAGACGCAGACGGCGGTGAAATGTTCCTTCCAGGCTCCCTCTCAGACCTCCTCACAGCGGATGAACTCGCCCGCAGAGTAAGCAAGAGTGTCCCCGCACCCTCCCTACTCGCCGCCACACAGTCGCCCCCTCTCATCCGCGACGAGAGTATCTGGGCCTCACCTCCCGCCTCTGCCTACGCTGGACTCTCCCCCAGTAACGCTTCGGGGGCCTTCCTCAGCCGACACACTCACTACCCCACCCCCGCCGGCTTCTCCTCTTCACACACGCCTCTCCACACTGAATACACCGAAGACCGCGGTGCAGCGATGGGTGTCTCCCTTCCCCAAGGCCTCGCAGCAGGCTACTCTCGCATCCACGCCCGCCCGGGGAGTGTAGGCCACTCTTCTCTCCTCAGCGAAGGCGCGTGGGGCGCTGCTGGCAAGACACGCGAGTGGGGCGCATCCAGCTACGGCACGGGTGCTGGTAGTTTTGGCGGAAGCCCTCTCAGCGCCAGCTTTTTCGGACAACGACCACCGCCTGGCTCGTCGTATAAAGCGGCTGTGTCGTTCAAGGATCGCCCGGTGTTTGGTGTTTTAGCTGATATGCCTCCGCCTGGTCTCCAACAACAACATCCTGCTCCCTCGTTTAATGCTGGCAGAGATCGCTTTGCTGATCGTGCGGCGGGTATTCCAGAGCGCACCGTCGAGGACGATGATCTCTTTGTTTTGGATGGGTGATTGTTTTTTATTTTGTTGTATACCACCACCGTAGAGAACTCCCCTCCCGTACACGGACAGTAAAATTAGTATTACGCTCAAAAGTTTTGTATTCAAGTATATATAACCTGTAATCTATGTGTTGTGTAGGCGCTTGTTTGTACACACTTCTTCTCTACCACCAGATTGCCTCACCAACCTTCTGGATCATTTCACTGAGGGATCTCCACATTAGATTGCACGACCCGACGACCTTATGCTTATGATGACTGTAATTTCTGACCTCGAGCACGCTGATGATCTCTGGTGTTCTCCGGCTCTCCCGACGGCCTTATCGAACACCTAAGAGAGCTGGCCTCCCAATCGAACGCGTTAAAATCATGGGTAATGGTGCACGGAAAGAAGCTTCCCTCAACACTACCAGTGCTGCGGCTCGATTCCCACCGAAATCGGCTCTGGTCGACGCGATGGTGAAGGCTACCGAGGACCTAGCAAAAGGCTGGCTTCAATTCAAGATCGACACGACATATCGTACTTACCTGCTACAGGGGCGCCTGGAACCTCAACCGCACCCCGAGCCAGCAAATAGCGGTACGAGATTATTTACCTGCATCTGCGCATCACCAAGCTCTCACACGCCTGCTGCTATCGGATCACCCACTGGCGCTGGAACAGCTAAGACGCGAAGACAGTCACTACCTCGAATGGAAAGACTGTGCTCTGGGACAGTGGAACACGCCATCCCCTGCTATGCAAAACACAGCCAACACTAGTGGTACTTGGACTCGAGGAGATCGGGAAGGAGCTGCAATATATGACGTCCTGGAATTTTCAAGTCGCGAAGGCTGCGGCGGACAGCCCAATCGGCGCTCCGACTCCACAGTGTAACAATGTGATAGACATCGGACCAACAACCATACTGTACAGTAGTCTGGGTAGTGGGCAACTGACTATAGGTCACTATGCAGAACAACTTTTCGTTGTCCTGACCCTTGTACAAGACGTGATAAGCTACCGTATGAGAAGGACGGAACCTTTATCACACGGGGCGGATGCTGGATCTTTGCCCGATCACAATTTTCACCACCACCACCACCATGTCCCGTGCAGCACTGAAAGAGGCTCAAGCGAAAATAAAACAGCTCGAGGATGAAAAAGAGGCGCGTATCAACTTTCAACGCGTCTTTCTCTAACCTTGCGCGCAGGACCTCGCAGAATGCAACGACATCCTCACATTCAATATGGAACTTTTCAAAAAAGAGGCCTCTCAGCTAAAACTCCAGAATCTCGAACTGCGTGAGACGTTGAACAACAAGTTTCGCCGTACTACGAAAAAGGAGGAGGAGGGGGAGATACAATTGCCTCCAATGCCAGTGCGTTTCGTTCTCTGTTATCCTTACAAGCACTGATACGGGTTAGTCGATAGAGGACGCGACCATCGTAAGCTCTATGCGAACTGCTGATGACTGCTCTCAAAGTCGGTAGGAATCAGACACCAAGGTCGCTGAATTGGAATCGACTATTCTTCAACTACAAGTAGATATCGAATCGTGGAAATCTAAATACGACGAGAGCGCAGCGGTCAATGAATCTCTGGAAACAAAAGTACGCGCTATGCAAGAGCAAGTCGACGCGTTAACGGCAGCTTGGTCTCTTGTACGATTCAAATTCCCCCATTCCTTTTAGATTCTGATTATTGCTAGCATCGCGATAGTTCAGCTAGTCGTGCCGCCGGTGCCGGAAGAGTACGTGCGGACCATTTCGAATCTACGTTCTAATCAACTGCTAGGACTCGGAAAGAGCCCTGTTAACAGCGCTGATGGGCGTGCATCATCCCATCGTTCAACGGCCATTAGACTTGATGCCTCTCAAAAAGCTCGCATCGCTTGCACCCGATACAATCGACGACCTTGTTGCACGCTTCATCACCGCGTCGACTGTACGTGTGATGTGCTTTCTCCAACTGGTCCCATAACCTCTTCTAGGTTTCAAGGGATCGCCAGAACATCTTGTTCTTCCGCGCCCCAGGACGCGTCGTCTGGTGCCGCGAGCCGCATAGTAACGCGTTCATGTACGCGCCGATGCATCAGCTCAGCGTGTCGGAGCACGGTCTGCGCTGGAATGTCAAGGCGCGCCCGCTGCAGGCGCTGTACAACCAGGAAATGGAGCTCATGGTTCTCGATGACCGGAATACGGTTTGGTACTCCGGGCGGTACAAATTGCATAAACTGCATTCATTCATTCCTGGCGGGTGTACTGATCTTACCAATCTGGTGAGTGGGTTTCATTTATCAGTGGCGGCGGTTCGTTTCTCATTCATATTTGCATTTTCAGTCTCAGCACGATTTAGCAAAGAGCACTCTTCTTTTGGAGGGCAACGTCCCGGATAGCCGGTATACGCAGGCGATGGCGTTTGTCTCGCGCTTGTGGACGTCGCCGTTTATGAAGGCGGAGGTTCTGGGGATGCAGTGTGTGGGGTTTAATGACGCGCTGTATGGCAGCTTGCGCGCAAAGGCGGAGACGTGGAATTGGACGGTGCCCACTCCGATAAAGGAGCCTCGGGAGAATAAAATAATGAAGATCATCGGTCGTGGAAGAGGCAGAGAACGTGACCCTCATATTAGCGTTCGTTATTACTTTTGCTATCATCGTGTTTATTGTTATCTTGATATTTCATGTACGCTTCATAATCTACGGTCCTCAGTAATGTCATTCGCAGCCGCTCGGGCAAAGTGGATCATGGTCAACGATGACTGGGATCATGACCAATCGGCGTTTGAAAATATTGAAACTCCGCCCCGATCGCGGGTTATTCATCCATCTCGCAAGCCTTTAGTCATCGTACGCACAAAAAGGCGGTGAAGCGTCAGCGTCTTCCCCAAACCCTTTCCTACCCGCCCACCAGCTGTATACTGTGAGTATCTCTTGAAGCCTATTGATTCGACGGTTGGAAGTGATGGATGGGTTGGATGGATTCAGGCGATTTGGATGACGTTGCAAGGTGCTAATCACTTTTTCAGAGTTAACAATGGGTCGCCGCCCGCTCGCTGCTACCGCTACTGCAAGAACAAGCCATACCCAAAGTCCCGCTACAACCGCGGTGTTCCCGACCCCAAGGTGCCTAGCAAAATCCACAAGTCGTTGCTTTTTATATGAACAACCAACTAGATCCGTATCTTCGACTTGGGCCGCAAACGCGCCTCTGTCGACGACTTTCCCTTCTGCTGCCACCTCGTCTCGGACGAGTATGAGCAGCTCTCCTCCGAAGCCCTCGAGGCCGCGCGCATTTGCGCGAACAAGTATGTGACCAAGACGAGCGGGAAGGATTCGTTCCATCTGCGCGTGCGCGTGCACCCGTTCCACGTTATCCGCATCAACAAGATGTTGTCGTGCGCTGGTGCTGATCGGTGGGTTTCCCCTTCCCCCCTCCCTCCTCTCAATTTCTTTTTTGATAGTCTGCAAACGGGCATGCGCGGCGCATGGGGCAAACCCTACGGCACCGTCGCCCGCGTCAACATTGGCCAGGTCATCCTCTCCATCCGGTGCAAAGACGCCACCGCGCCCGTCATCATGGAGGCCCTCCGCCGCGCCCGCTACAAGTTCCCCGGCCGCCAGAAGATCATTGTCTCGAAAAAGTGGGGCTTTACGAATGTGAACAAGGCGGACTATCTCCAGCTCAAGGAGGACAAGAAGGTGTTGCAGTGCGTTGTCTCCAGCTTTTTTCTCATTTGCGTTTCTGACGACGAGTTAAAGGGATGGCGCTATGTACAGTTCATCAGGCCAAAGGGCCCCTGGAGCACAACCTGCGCAACCAGCTCCGTGCTTAGATGGTGTATGTATCTTCGATGGTAGAATGCGACAGTTTGTTTTCTTCTTTTCTTGTGTGATTCCGCGTCTCGTTTCTTGCCCTTTTATTCACTGGTTCATTCGTTTTCATACGTGGATGAATCAGGGGAAAGGGGGCATATATTGATTTCGTTCAGTGGCATTTACTGTAGGAGGAGGATGTTTTGATGTATTCTTCTGCGCCTGTATGTCTTGCTGTGTACACTTTTGATAATCGGATGTTTTTATTTTTGCTCTCATATCTCGAATAGTCCAATACGTTTCGATTTCTATGAACGGTTTTTACCTGTGATATGAACGGTACGCTCTCTTCCTATCTTCATTGATTTTTATGATGACATTATTCAGAAATGCGACGCGCATACACAGTGGAGAATACAATAAAAGCTGCGCGCTCAATCTCACTGCCAGTCTCGGCCAGTTGACGCTCTCTTAACTTGCGCAGGCGGGGTCTCCGGGTGCGCCGTCCGTCTCTTCTCGTTGAGACTCGTCATGACTGGCCGCCACGGAGGGCAGCGGAAACGCGTCGAGTCACATCCAATCTCCTGGCCGGCGTACTATCATCCAGTCACAAAGTTCCTATCGGGATCCACCATCGGAAGATACAGAGGTTTATATTGCTCTATACAAGGAAACAACAAAAACTCATGGACTACTGTTCAAACTCGATATCCTATGTACCTACAAATGCTACCTACAAAAGAAATGCTATGCTACGAAAAGAAAGAAAACAGAGAGAGATTTGCTACACTACGATGGGAGACATGCTATACTACTGACTACTTGATAAAAAAAAAATGCCAACTACTTGGGGACAGACAGGGAAAAATGCTAACTACTTGAATTGGATGCGAAAACAAAAATCAAAAAAAAAAACATATCTACGCGAAGAGTACAAAGGGTTCGCAGTTTTTTTCTACACCCCATACCGCTGCGCCAACCGTTCTTGAATAACAGGTGGAAACGCCTGCACCTGCGCAGCCCACCCACTCTGATCGTGCGCCTATATTCATACATCAGTTCTCCACTCCCACTCCAACCTGAATCGAAACACACCTTGAACGCACTCAACAGCGTCTGGAACATCCCATTCAATTCCGGGCTCGGCGCATTCCACCGCACAATCGAATTACAGAACCACAGCAGACTCTGCAACCCCCAATCAGCCGCTGACATAAAATCGGTTTATGCGTCACCCACCTTGGCAATTCCCCCAGGATTAACCTCTACCATCGTACACAACCCTCGGAATGCACTGTCCTTCTCCTCATTGTCCCGAATCTCATACAACGCTTGACACCACGCCTGCGCAAACTCCGCCAGATGCGGGGCGACCAGTCCAGGATGCATCAACCCGATCCGTCCAATACTCACCGCCGCATTCTCATGCAGACTCCGAGGCGCCTTGGGATGCAGCAAGATTGGGATCAGCCGTGCGATGAGCGGCGGCACATACGTCGCGAATTCCGGGTCGTCCCGCCCATAGCGCAACGCCACCTCGCCCACACTCCACGCAGCGTTGTTGCTAGCGCTTACAAAGTCGAATTTCGGCTCCGGATCTAGCTGTCCTACGAGTTCCTGCATAATCCCCGCCATCGCAGGTCTGAGCACGCCAAAGCATCCCATTGCCATATCACCGACGAGCGCGTACCCACTCTGCCTCACTGCCGCCTGTGGATGCTTTAAACACACCGTAAGCAGCGCAAGCAGATTCGGGCCGTGCTGACCTGAACGAATCTCAGAATGAAATCAACAGCGTAAACAAAGACTCACCCTCTGATGCTCTTACGAAAGTCTCCAACGCTCCGCCCAAGCCTTGCGTAAGCCCGCTCAGCAAATCCAAGGCGACAACCAAGAACGCCTTGTCCGGCTCGTCCATGTCGCTTTCCGCATGTGTGCTCTGATGCTGCTGCCACGATTGATACTGCAACAGCGCATTATGTATTAAGCTTGTGCATCGTTGAAAGACCGGGCCAGCATACGGCAAGAACGACGCGCCCATGGCGATAGATACAGAGGCGAGGCACTACAACATATGAGCAAGTAAAAACAATAAAGAAACCCACACACCTCAAGAAGCGGAATCAGGTCCGCGTCATCATCTTTCAGTCTTGCCCATCTCCCCGTCAACGGAGGCATCAGAATTTCGACATACATCGGCTCCCCAAGCGCCCTCCCTACCGCGTCCGCCAGTGTCCCCACCGCATCATAAGTATCAACATATTCTTGCTCTGATATTTACCAAATGCCAAAACGAGGTTCCGTAATACTGGCTCCAAGAATGGCGCGAGCTCCGCGCCTGCGTCCTCTTCGAGAGTCGCAAAGGCACTGCACCCCGCCTCCTGTACGCGCTTGTTCGAGTCCAGTACCATACGAAGCAGACCCTCCATCGTCGGTATGAAGTATGTTTGCTTGTGCTCAACAGAGATGTTCTGTGTGCACCAAGACGCGTAGCGTCCCAGAGTCCAGCACGTTATCGAACGCACTAGCGGCTTGGGATCGTTGAGTGTGTTGATGAGATACGGCACCAACACTGGAAGATGAGGTTCGATTGCCTCGATGCAGCCTTAACACCAGTCAGCGGACTCTTTGATAGTAAGCACATACTCACCCTCCGCCATCGCGCCCAGCGCCAGAATACCGCTTTCCCGTTGCAGCCAGTCCTGGTTCCAGAGCTTCTCTTTCAAGGGGCCAAGCAGGACGTTCAATAGCTCGCCGGTGAACCGTACAGCTAGTACATCCAACGCGGCTGCCGCACACTTTCGCAAATTCCACTCTGTGCTCATATCATCGCCAAAATCGTCGTCGTCGTAATCATCGAAATCGTCGTCGTCCTCAAAGGTTTCTGCTCCATATCGCATCTTATCCTTGCCATCAGCTTCATCTCTCTCAAAGCCATGGGCCTTGCCACCATAGAAGCGCGGCTTGATATCTTCCTCCCGATCAGGTTGCTCTTGATCCTCTTCCTCACCGCCATCGAGCCACAATAAATCATCTTCTCCATAGACCATGCAGTCGAGAAGCACGGGTGCCACTCGTCCTAAAAGCGGCGCTAGATAAGAAGCCAGTTCTCCGTCTTCGGCAAAGGTAAGCCAAAATTCGCAAGCTTCGAGAGCTACATGCTCGTTGCTATCGCGGGTGGAATAGAGCATGTATTCGGCGACATTCGCCATTTCGGGCATCAGGCGCTCCGGTCTGGCGGCGAGCAGCAGCACCAAGGCCTGGCAGACGTGGCGACGGACAGATGGATCGTCATCGGATGCGCGGCGGAAGAGAGAGGCAATGAAAGCATCGAGATGGGCGAAAAGGGCGGGGGTGTTGGCGGGAACAAAATACGAGAGGCACGCGACGGCATGGGCGCGCATCTTGCTTGATGGGTGATCTGTCAATGCGAGAAACTTGGGAATCATAAAGTCGAGCGGGCGCGTCCCGTTGATCTCCACGTCGAGCTTGCGCGGGTAATCTTCGCAAGCTTTTTCCAGCACATTGAAAGCAGACTACAGACAAAGTCAGAAAGAGCGCAACAGACAAACAATGCTGCTCACTTCACTCATATCGCCGTCCAGATCTAGCATGCCCACGAGCACTTCCAGACACTCGGGCCAATGTTTAGGCTCCAGAACGCCCAAATACGCCACACATCCTGTCCAGCCGTATTCCTGATCATCGCGCCCTCCCTTGCATTACCAAATGCGCGCAGAATAGAGCTCTTCACGTAAGCCTTGATTACCGCGCCGTCCTGCGCCTGACCTTGGCCTCCAAATTGGCCAGAAGCAGTGTCCAGCTGAAGGATTAGGCGTGCATTATTCTTGAGCAGATAACCCGCGATGCTGCGGATCCGTTCTTCCTCTTGTGGCATGTCCACAAGGATCCATGCGAGATAACCAATGTAGGAGGGTACTGACGAGTAAGAGTTGAGCTTACGGAGAGGATTAGCAAATAGTGTGCAGGGAAGGGAAAAGACGTACTTTTTGAGTAATGCTACGTTGTACAGCGGGTGACATGTCCGTCGAGGCATGTATCGTCGCGAGGATCTGGCTCAGCGCCGCCGGGTCGGGCGTCCATTGCGCTGGGGTGCCCATCGTGGTAGTTATTTGAAGTGTGTTAGTCGGGCTACCTGTGTGTGGCGATGGTCGTAGTTGCGGCGTTCGCGTGAGTCGTGAGCGAGGTTATATAAGGTTGAAAAGACGTCGTCCAGCAGTTGGTGGCAGAACGAAAGATCGCCTGTGTGTGTCGCTGTTTGTCAAACAAACCGTCACGTCACCCCAACGTCACTCAGATGCCGCTTCTCCGTCTATTGTTCAACGCGCTTACTTCTCCGACGCGTATCAGACTCGTTCTGGTCTCCTTCAACCTTTAGCGTTTGTAGAATTACGCGTTGACAGCTGCCATAATTTATTTTCCCACATCACTGAATGACCACAAAACGAAGCTCTAGATGGAAAATCCCCAGTCCAGCGTTGCGCGCTTCCAGAAAGCAGGTGGCCCATACAATCATATCTCCTCCGATGCTCATCTCTTTCTCATTTCTCCAAGATATTAAGTAGCGCTTTATCTATCACACAGCCAGCACGACCAATTATACCTGTCGACTTGAAAAGCATAGGTCGGAATATAGACTTCTGCGTATACCGCATCTCTTTGATCCCAATCGGTGGCACGACAAAGAGACAACAAATCTCGTAGTATCGGAACTCAATGTCTCCCCCAACAATAGTGTGCTCTTCTAGAACGACCACCATCCTTAGAACTCGCATAAACCGCGAGAGATTCCTCACACACTTTTCGCTGTATGATCATCATTGATAGATTAAAGGCTGAGATGATATAACGAGGCGGGTCTATCATGATCATCTCCCGCCTCACTCATACCCTTTTCATTGATGTCTTTCCTAACAATGATATCTGCCTAGTTCCTACCTTCGATTGCAAGGCCTAAGAAGTCCTGGCCAGCTCGAACTCGATCGTCGCAGTCAGCATTTAAGCTCATCATGCAGCTTCGACTTACATGCTCGAAACTGCCTTTCCGCTATATATATGACCTTCTTTAACAGGATCTGCCTCGGCGCTGCCAATCACATATCCACCAAGAATGTCGCCCCGAAAACAAAAGAACACCAAAGATCTGTCTCCCGCACAGCACGCAGATTACTCCTCCTTACTGGCATACATGACTGACAATGATCCATCCAGAGAGGCCTCGAAAAGCCCTTCCCCGGACGACTGCGGCACAAAGAAAAAAGTAACATCCCAGCGGTCTCTCCATCACCATTCAACTCAGCTTGAATTCCAGGGTCCAAGTGTACGAGTCCTCCAAAGAAAAGGTCTGAAGTAATCGACTCTATTCGCTGACAACTAAGTTCTAATCCTTCCCCGCCAGCTCATCACCTTCACCAATCTCCCGCAAGCGACGGCGCATTCAAAACTCAGACTTGGACAGAAAAAGAAACACAAGTAAGCCTACCCAATTGCTCTTCAAACCTAATGCAAATCCCCTTAGGACTCAGCAGTACACTACGCGCGACGTCTCCTCAGCATGAACAACTCCAAGCCCCATTCTCAAAGCTTCCACCACTCTTCGCAGAACTCTCCCAGAAGATTGAAAATATACGTATCTTCTCCTGTATTGAATCATCTAAGCAGCAAACCCACCTCATCACACTGCTTCTCAACAGGTATCTCTAGTCGAGGAGGAATACGTCTCCTCAAATATGATGACGAATGATTGTAACTGTTTTCAATTTAAGCGCGAACCACTGTGAGGACAAAAACCACGAATGTATGAATCGCCAAGAAGCAAATGTGAGAGATATGCAACGCACGCCCTGTCGTCTGAAGGAGGCAAATGAAGAGTAATCGACAAAGCGCATCTTCATTCTCCTTGCGCGATGAGACCTTGAACTACCCCAGCATAAGTGGTCTCTGCGACCTTTCACCACCCAATTCTCTCATATCTTTGAACAATCTGCAAAGATCAGTCGCAATCCACCAGGACCCTCAATATCAATGGCGTCCCACCAGACTCGAAAGCTTTACATCTAATAATTATTCCTTTCTCTAATCTTAATCATAACTCGGTAGCTACACGATACAAACGATACTGAAAAAAAAACGTATATCAGAAAAAAGAAAAAAAAAACCCAGTAGTCCGCGTACAATTCATTCCATGGACTTCACTTCACATTCAACCCTCCTCTTTCGAATCCGGCAACACACCAAGCAGCTCATTCACATTCGACGCGCCCCCTCCTCCCCCTCCCCCACCCCCACCTCTCTCCCAACTCGTCCCCGGTCTGCTCCCCGCCCCACCCCCTCCATTACTCGTACTCAAAAAGTCCAACCACCCCGGCCCCTCGCGCGACGGCTGCGTCTGCTGCGAATGATGCACAGGCCAATCAAACCCACTACCACCACCGCCAGGACCACCACCAGATGATCTATCATCCAAAAAGCCGAATATCTCTCCCCCACCACCACCCCCACGTCCAGCACCAGGCGGCGGCAAATACGACGACGACGACGGACTACCGCGATACCCACCTCCCGGATTCGCAAACGAAAACGCAGGCGGACCCTGTGGGAAAAACTGATTACCGCTCCCCCCACTACCACTACTATACGGCGCGTTCTGATAAAACGGCGGCGGCGGCGGTCCGCCAGCAGAGGCACCGGAACTCGATCTCGAGTGCTGCTGGCTATGCGCAGGAGGCGTATGTGCCCCAAGACGCGCCTTCTTGCTGCTGCTGCCTTCGTGATGGCGCGGGTTCGGCGG